>VYZS01003957.1:12500-18867 GCA_013400695.1 Neodrepanis coruscans | reverse complement strand
TTTAGCTCATCTGATGCGCTTGCAAAGCCAAAATCTGTTGCCCATACCAAGCTGCAGGCCAGCAACAGCAAAAGACAGAATAAATATTCCAATTAGATTATGGGGCTAATAACAGGAGGCACAGCTGCCGAGTAGTCTAGCTAGTCACTAGGGACAACCTCCTGTAGATTGTTTTCCATGCTGTCTTACTAAGCAAAAAGCATTCCAGAAAAAGAAAGCTGAAACGCACCTTAATGAGGCTCACAAGAGCACCCAGAAATGATGCAGTTACACTGCTGTAGCACCTGGCTGCTGAGAGCTTGCACATGAGATGTTTCTGATCAGCTTCCCTGAAGGAGAGGAGGAGAAAGAGGTACATGCCAGAGCTTATCTTGAACTATGTCCCTTGTGGTGCATTGTCCTGCTGGGAACAAAGCAAGGGGGAGCCGTGTTCTGGTTCCTTCAGCTTGTGCATTGTCTGTCACTCAGGGGGATTGTACTGGGGCACCAGATGCAGATATTTTTCTGGGGTCTGACTGCCCTTCTCAGTCTTGTGGACAGGGTGATGATCCCCCAGCCCTCCCATGGGCACTTAGAAAGCTGCAAGGTTCCTTCTCCTCTGCACTGTATTAGGGAAGGAATAGTGGGGAGCTGTTGAAATTAAGTACTCTGAGAAGTTTAAAAATTCACTGAATCCCTGAAGTGCAGTATAGAACAAGTAAAAGAACTTATGAAAAATGAGGGAATAACCATATCTAGAGGAACCAAGAGCTATGATCAGAGATGAGAAGAACAGCAAGGACTGCATTTAATGGTTGTTATAATGTGCTAAAGGAGTAAGATTGAACTGATGCAGCCACACTAAGGACAAGGGGGAGCTTGTGGAAGACTAAAATTTGAAGCCAAATACAATAGTTGGAGCAGAGGATCTGTAAACAAACCAGCCTGAAAGGGAAATATTGTGGATGTGCCATTATCATTACAGGGCTGGCCAGCCAAGCAAGGAAGAAGTCAGAAAACCTTTTCACTCCCCTCCACCTTGAGGAATATTTGATCTAAGAGTTTATAACTTTTCTTCTCTTTCAAAGAGGAAAGACTACAGCTAACTGGTTAAATATTTTGCATAAAAATATATATAAGAGCGTAAAAAAGTGATGACCAGTTCCAGTTTATTGCTTTGGCACTTGAACTGTGAAAATACAGAAGAGGAGGAAATGAATTAGTGAGTATCATGTTCATAGGACTGCTGCCACCCAGTGTCAAACGAGAGTATAAATAGAACGGCCAGAGACAGGATCTCAACCAAAGGCTCTTAGAACAGGAGGTTTAAAACTGTAAGTATATTTAATCAGATATGTCTAAAGTATCAAATATCACACTGCTAGGGTTGCACCTTCTTCTCTTCTAGTAAGGGCGCTGCTTATTTCATAACAAAGCAATATTTATTTATCAGAGCTCATGACTGGAAGAAGGTCTCAGGCACGACCTGCTGACTTGTGTCCCCACACAAGTCCTGGGCTGGCGTTGCCCTCAGTTGCCTACTCTACTCTTTGGCTTGGGCATTAGGATGTGGGATGAGGCCCTGAGGTGATCCCTGCATCCATTTGGATTAATGCAGGTGATGTAGAGCTGCCTTTGCACATTGTGATTCTCACCTGGCATCTTCCTGTTCCCTGGTCTGCTGGGGGCCTTTTCCAGCAGGACAAAGAGGTCCTCTCCACAGGGCCAGGGAAGCTCAGAAGCCTGCGGAGCAGGCTTGACTTTTTCTGTGGCAGTATCACTACAATGCATGTTATCAGACAAAGGAGGGATGCATTTATGGTGGGAGACCACTAGCCAACATTTGCTGTACTGGAGTGGCCTCAACAATGAATGGCTGGATTTGATCCAAGCAGTATAGTTACTAGCGATGTTTTTCAAAAACTATGTAAATGCTGTACCACAACTGGCCTGGTTGTCTACCTAAGTGATATTGAAACTTTCCTCTATGATGTGGAAAAGCTGTTTTAAATCACGTCAGAATTTATTTTCCTGTAAAGTGCTTGGGTTATACCCATGCCAATCCCACTGGAGAGAGAAATGTCAAGTCAAGATCATTTCTCTCCTGCACCAGGTAGGAGGCCATGAGATTACAAAAATCATTAAGGAAACAGTGCTGACCACGGTAACACAAATATTCTTACTTACTTGTGAAATTTGCCCGTAATCCTCATAGGGAGATTAAGTTCACAATCACAAGCACTCACAGGATCTCTCATCAACAGAAATAAGTTTTCAGCTGTAATAAGTTTCACTGATTGTTAATTTGCTTTAGAAGTAATTTTCTTGGTTTTACCTTAATCTTTCAGACATGGTAATTCACCTGTAAAACATTTTTTTAAGGAGAACAGGGGTTTCAACTTCCCTTTTGGTGTGTATGTTAATGAAAACAGGCAAATCAAACAAGCAAGATATATAGCTAAAAACATCTTTTGAACTGCAAGGGATCACTGAAACTTCCATGCTACTCAGAGAACACAAAACCTGTGCTATAAGATCCTTCTCAATAAGTGCTTAGATACTTTGGCTAATGTGGGAGCTTTTTGGATGCTAAGCCACAATCCAGTGTCGACTCCTGGTTTGCCACAATGTGGACCAGGCCCGAGAGCATCCTCCCTTCTCTGACACTGAGGCCACTTTCTCACAAGGGGATTTTTCAGTGCAGGCAATGGCGCAAAGGAGCAGCTGAGTTACAGAAAGGGTCAGTCTGAGAAGCTGCCTGTGCCTGGCTCTGGGGTTGTAGTGACACATGCAGACGCTCGATTCATTTAATGGAGTATAAATGCCAGGCTAGGACACCATCAACCCCTCAGCTCTCATCATGAGCTCTTCATTAATGCTGGCTGCAAACGTGTGCTCTGTTTCCAAGGGCAGTCGAGAGCATCAACGTCTTTTCCAAAGTGTTACTATCGATTCATTCACACGCAGCAAGATAAAAGCTCTTTTTGGATGGCACATTACACAGTCATCATCTCCCGCCTGGAGGTTTGTTTGAGTTTGGATTTGTTCTAGGCCAGTTGTTGCAGAAAATACTGTTCTGTGCTCCCTGGCCAGCCAGGACTGAGATAGAAGATGTGTGAATGGATGCTCACGTTTTCCCAGCTGGTGGCCAGCAGAAAGTCCAATCAACGTGGAAACGTGACCTCTGCTACTTAACAGACACTGCAGGATTGATGGGAATGCGTGATGGGCACCTAATCAGTTCACACATGAGCACCACACGAATTTATGTATAGCATCCAATTATTTCACACGTGAATGCCTTAAAAGTTCATGCATTAGTGCCCAAGCAGCTCATGCATGGGTGCCCAATTAATTCGTACCTAAGCATCCACTTACCTCTTGCATAAGTACTGAATTTATTTATACATGAGCATCAAGAATAGCTCACATGGGGACTCAATAAATTCATGCCCGAGTGCTCCATCAGCTCACACATGAGCAGCCATTCCTCATGTGTGCCCCTTCAGCACACGCATGAGCGCCATGGTGGACACAATTCGCAGGGGTCAGGTCACAAGGGGCATCACATGCCAAAACACCAGCTGGTGAGAGAAGCCTGTGGACCACGGCTCAGACACAGTTAAGGAGGTGGGGCAGCAGTAAGATGAGGTGCCACGTAAAGAGACATGCAGTGAGAGATGAGAGGAGGCCTGTGGAAGGAAAAACCCCAGAGGACACATGCTTGTGGATAGAGGTGTCCCACATGCTGGAGAGGTTCACCTCCCATGGCTCTGCCACAAGTGAAGGACCCTTGCTGGAGCAGCAATGGCAGCATGCAACCCCACTCTCCCATGCTGCTGACATCTCCGTGAAGGAACGGGATGTGCCAAGGGAAACCTACAGCATTTTTGCTGTAGGAAATAAAGGTTAAGAAGGAGAGGTGGAGTTTGAGTTGAACCTGGGAATGGGGGAGGAAAAGTCTTTACTGAAATGCTTAATTGCTTATCTTCCTTTTTTATCTGAATACCCAAATTAGTGATAAGAAGTCTGTGTTAATCGGCAGTTAATTATCTTGTTAACTAAAAATTCAGCAAGTTGAGGCTGTTGTGCTGACACCACCCTGCTGTTCACATTCCTTGTGCTGAGCCTGATCATATTCCTTCCCCTAGACTCATCTTCCCCAGAACTAAGTGCCTCTTTGATGCACTGGAAGGACTAAGGTGGCATCTGCCCAGGGAGCTTGGTGCCACGTAACACTCCTACACTGACTGACTACAGGACTAAGAGATGGGCCAGAGGGGAGGCAGGCTGAAAACCAATTGCCAGCAAGAGAGATGCATCTCTTGATGCCACATTCCCATCCTCTGCCACTTCTTGGTGAGGGGTCGTCTCAGGTGCTTCTCCATTGAAAACTGGTTCTTCTCTGGAGCATCGAAACTACTTTCAAAGTCTCGATGCTAGCATAGCGGTCCACAAACAGCCTTCCTGGCTCCTCAGAGCACCAAGGGGCTGAGTGAGGAGCATAGTCCATCAGAGGTCAACACATCTGCTGAGCCCTGGGAAGACATGCCTTTCCCTGCCCTAGCGCCCAGCACCTGACTTGACCTATCAGCACTGCCCCCACCTCTTGCCATTGCTTTTTTCAAGAGTTCCACTACAAGATGCTTTCTTTATTCCTGCCTAGAGGAGCTGGGAAGAAGTCTGGCATGTGTGGTTTCTCTTGCTGTGTGAAGTTGGGTCAGGTGGCAGCAAGCCTTGTTAGAAGGTGACAAACTTCCATGTCTAGAACTTCCAAACCCTTTGACTCAACAGATCCAAGCAAATATGGTACACACTCATTCCTCCTCGACTATTTCCTACATCTTGAGCAATGGTACACTTGCAAGTTTTAAAATGGGGTTTCAAGCCAAAACTTCCAGGTGGATAAACTGACACAAACTGTGTACTACATGATTGTTGGATGTGATAAATGTAGGCTCTTAACTCCATGGTGAGTAATCACCTTACTGTCCTGGGGGGAAAATTACAAGGGGCATATGCAGGAAACCCCAGCTCCTCTTGGGCAGCAGGCAAGGACTGGAATGGATACCCCCAACACCATCACCAGAAAATTGCTAGGTGCATTGAATACCTGAATATCAGCCAGACCAACTGCCTTCAAGAGCTGGGAGTAGGGTCTCCCAGTGCCTACTTCACTTGGTGAATGCTGAAGTTAAGATATCTCCCTCATTGACTTCAGTAGGATCAGTTTCAGGTCACTGCTAAATTCCTGCATGTAATGTCATGGGGGAAAAAATTACACAAATCAGCTCAAAATATGACACAAAACAAGTGTACTAGAGTTGTGCATCATTTTTCATTAGTAGGGTAGAAGAGGGATATTTTTTCCTTACTAGAAAGGCTGAGCTACAGAGCAAAGTCATTTTTCCAACATTATTCGGTTATGAATCTCTATCCACAAGCCTACACTGCTTTTGAAGAAAGTGCTCTGCTACTCAGACACAAAACCACAGCTTTAACATAGAACTGTGATTCTTAGCAAGGCATGAATTTCAAGATTCATCTATGAGAAAACCATCCACAGAATAAAATCCTTAAAATAACAGTTTACATGTCTTTTGCAGCATACTTGTATTCAGTGACTAGGAAAATCTCCTCCAGTGTCTTCATTTCCAGTCTTTAATACGAAGTCCTATATCAAACAAAATAGCATTTTATGTGCATATACTGACTTGATAAATACATACACACATAGCTACATTAACCTCACCAATAAGATACAGCATCAGAGCTTTGGAACTTCACTCCAGGCTTAAGGCACTTTTAAAACACTAATGTCTTTGGAAGAACTATGTTACCTTACCAGTGATGTGCAGGAACCTCACCATTTCTAACATCAAGCGCAAAGTTTATGAGTACTTACGTGATAAGGTACTTCAAGTGAAAACTAGCCCTGGGCTTCCAGAAGTGTAGCAGAGAGCAGCCACAATCCCATCTCAACTTCCTAAGCAAGGCAGCATGATGAGAGCGTCATTCGCCAAAGGGGACTCCTGGCTAAGAAATCACAAATTCCAAGACTGAAACTCCAAGGTCACTAGAAAATGCTCCTCAGTGCTCACGGTAGCCAAAATTGGTTTTATCTTCCCATATATCTGTAAACCAAACAGCTCAGCTAATAAAACACTTCATTGCCTACACAGTGAGAAAGCAAAGCTGCGCAGCGATAATGACGCTGCACCAACAGAAATCTCACAGCTTTTATCACAGCTGACAGGCAAGTTTTCAGATGCCTGCTTTCATGAGATTTCAAAACAGAGCTTCATTTTTTAAATACAAAAAGCTAACCCAATACCCACTCTCCTTGCTAAGCTGGGTATAGCCCTACCAAACTCCTGAGCTGTAGCTG
>VYZS01003957.1:0-7500 GCA_013400695.1 Neodrepanis coruscans | reverse complement strand
AACCTCCATACCCTTGGCTGTTGTAGCCATAGTTCCCATACCCCTGATTCCAGTAGTTGCTGTATCCCTGGTTCCAGTTTTGACTGGGGCCTGCAACACAAAACTTGGAGCTGCAGACTTGTTTTCCCTCAAGCAAGTCCCTCACCTTCCAACACTAAAGCAGCACAAACTTACCTCCACCTCTTCCTCGGGCTCTTCCAACAAATCCTCCCCGACTCCCCCACTGCTGTTGCTGCTGGTACTGCTCCTTTGACATGGCTACTTTTATTTCACACTAGAAACAGAAAATTAAAGTCAGATTCAATGAGCAAAGATAACCCCCAAACATCAGTCTTAAATTTACAGAACACTAAGCAGAAAAAAAGATTTGTTCACCCTGGTGCTCTCCCTGAAAAAAAGATGGATAGCTTACAGCCTCTAACGTGAAAACAGTTGTAAGATGCAGCAGAACCAATTCTGAAAAGAATACTTGTTTCTTTGTATGCCTTTCTATTTTCCCTCTGAGGTCTACTTATCTGGGAAAAGTGAAATAAGCCTGAGCTACAAAATACTGTCAATATACCAAATTCAGCTCTGTTCTGAAGCT
The DNA here is from genome assembly GCA_013400695.1 of Neodrepanis coruscans. Classification (NCBI taxonomy): domain Eukaryota; kingdom Metazoa; phylum Chordata; class Aves; order Passeriformes; family Philepittidae; genus Neodrepanis; species Neodrepanis coruscans. The sequence continues at coordinate 6,914 of VYZS01003957.1, read as the reverse complement.
TCTACTACATACTCATCCAATTAAGAACAGTCCAGCTAAAATTTGAGTTGTTACCAGGCTGAATTTCAATCAGGCTTCTGAAAGGAACACAACTTCCAACAAGAAAGCCTAACTTCCCGTTTCATTTCAGTTTTGGAAGCCCTCTGAGACAAACTGACATTCTGCTTAAAACAACAAAGTATTTTGATATCAAACACACGAAGATCCAGCTACCAGGAAAACATGGTGCTGCTGGATACAGCCGATCAGTAACAGAGCACTGCCCACACAGCTGGAAAACATGGGAGCTGCACAATGAACAAAGTGCTGGGGCCCAGCCCTCTCCCCACAGGGGTGCAGCACAAAACCTCACCTGAAATCCCCTCAGTTTAAGTTATGATTACAGCCACCTATTCCCAGCACCTACATCAATTCTTCACAGGCCTAATGCCTATATGTGAGATATAACTTACAGGCATTTGCAGACTAGTATTCCAAAAAAGATACAACTGGTAATTGTCAAGGTTCAGTTTCTCTAGGAAAAAAAACACCACCTACTTTACTAAGCCCAACATTGTGGTATTTCTTTTCCATTATCTTCTTTACTGGTTCCTCCTCCTTGAAAGTAATGAAGCAAAATCCACGCCTCTTGTTAGTTTTGTTGTCCATGGGGAGCTCTATTGATTCAACCTGGTAGAAGACAGAGATTTTATCTTTTATTCTGCCATTCATGTAGTTTCAAAATCCTTCTAACAGCTCATATTCTTTAACTGAAATTTGACAATGTGTCTCCTTCACAGGGCTTTACATCAACCAAAACCATTAAAAAACATCACCTTCACTAAAAATAGTGTTCATAATTGTGTAAAGGTTTTTTCCTTCTAACTTACAGTATCATTTATCCATTTAGGAACTCAAAGTATATTTTAATTATGCTGGATAAATAATCTCAGTCTGACCTTCAGTTTTAACTCAGTTAAGACTGAAGTAATCATGTATTTCAAATCCTGAGAAGACCAAAACTTTCAGGTTTGTATAAGACAGATGTAGTTTTTGTGCAACTGCAGTTTCATTCATCTGCACAACCAAAAACTGCGAACAGAGAGAGACACAGAGACCACAAGTTTGCACAGAATTAAGGCAAACTGCCTCAATCTGTGCCATGAACAGATGAGTTGGGGTGGCTGAAGATGACCTCATCCAACTGACCAAAGCACAATGTTGCCTCTCTCTCTGACTTACCCCAGCTCTTCCTTCCATTAACCCAGTGCAATTCAAAGCCAGTAATTAATACCATTACCATTAAAATTCTGACCACTAAAACAGCTATACTGGCCACTCAGCTTACAGCAGCATCCACGCAGGTTGCATCTGTGGGATATTTTTTTATTACTAGATTTGTGAAGACAGAACAAGTTCCACAAGTATAAGCAGTTTATTTCACCACATACCTCACCAAAACCTCCAAAATATTCCCGTATTTTCTCCTCAGGTGTGTCTGGAGATAAGCCCCCAACAAAAATCTTTTTAACAGGTTCTTTTGTTTTCATGGCTTTAGCCCTTTTTGGATCAATGACCTTTCCGTTCAGCTTGTGTTCTTTCTGGTCCATGACCTGAGGAAAATTAAAACACAATCTTATGCAGTTCAAACAATGTTTCACAGATGTTTTGAGCAAGGCCAAATTCGTTTCTATTTCAATACTTTGATTACAGCAGTAATTTGTTGCACAGAGTTCTGTGATTTTTATCACTATCCAGCGACACGGACAGTTCTGACAAAGCTTTTCAAGAGCCACCTGGGGCCACGTATTATCCAAGGGAAACAAGAGTATATTTCTCAGAAGGAACTCTACAGCCTCATCCTCAAAGCAAAGAATCTGATATTTAGATATCTGATCTTTAGATATTACCAAAAGTCAACCAAGTGCCAATTTTTCCATGTACTCTATCCACAGCATTTTGGAAAAGTTCACAGCTAATTTTGGCTTGGATAGAGCCCAAATGTATCACAGCTATTGGCTCTACTCTACGAGTCCATGCTGCAGCTCTGGAGTGCAAAGACCTGAAGTTCTTTGCAAATTCCTGCTTTCACAGCAGTAGGCAGCAGACATTTCTATACAGTGTTTTTCAAGTGCTCACGTCCAGTGGCTTGCAGCAAACTCCCATGTAAGTGCCCAAATCTATCCCTCAGGAGTAAGACGGTTCAAAAACAAAAAAGATTTCAACAAGTACCTTAAATATATCATATCCCTGAATCACCTTTAAAAGAACATGTACAAACAACTGTGCATACAATGATCCAAGTGCTTTATCTCTGAAACCCAAACGGGAACACACTGTTTGATTACATGAGCATTACCTTATCTACGCTCTCTGACTCTTTGAAGAGAACAAAGCCGAAGCCTCTCGACCGCCCAGTGATGGGATCTAACTTCAGAGTGCAGTCTACAACTTCACCAAACTTAGAGAAATAGTCCTTCAGATCTTTCTTGGTAGTGTCCCAGCTAAGGCCACCAATAAACATTTTCCTGTTAAGACAAGATGGTTAATCAGTTAATGTGTGTTACCCAAAATCCTGTCCTGCCCAGTTGCAGGAGCTCAGTTTCCTAATTCACGGAAATCGGTGGTATTTTATTGGTGACAACACCGTACACACAGGCCTGCATTTTTTGACAACTTGCTCAAATGATTCTGGACAGGTCAGATAAAAGACTTACATGTTAAAAAAAAGGTTTGTACCATCTTCTGCTGTAGTTGCTTATTCTGCTATCCCAGGAAACTACCAATAGCGACAAAAAGCTAATTTACTATTTCCTTGCATCCCCACCTCTACCGACCCACCATTTAATTATCTGTGGAACCTCCACACAAATGCTCAAGGATCCCACACAGGAAAGTCAGATTTACAAGGCACTGCACTTAACAGAAGCATTTATGTACTAGGTTGGACTGGACATAAACCCATACTAGTAAACTAAAATAAATAAGGTTTAGTCAAGTTCCCTTCCCCCAAAAGCAGAAAAAAAAGCAAAGCAATGGATAGTCAAAGCTTATCTTTCCTCACAAAAACATGATGTAAACACCAGGCATAACCCAATACAATCAAAGGAATGTCTTCCCAACATTCCTACAGGAACAGTGCTGTTGGGCAAATGTGTACAGTACATAATTCTGACCACGACTTGTATTTTCAAAAGCATACTGGAAGAGTGGAATCAATTCATGACTATCCTACCACATCAGTAAGGCACAAAAAACCCCCAAAAAAACAAAACCAACCAAAAAAAAATCAAGCCAGCACGCACACAAATGAATCATTCATAGTTATTGGGCACAAGGCTTTAGGCAGCCATTCAAAAGAGGATTTGATTTGAGATGATCTCTTCTAATACTGATAAAGAAGATTTTAAAGAAGATTTTCCAGCAAGGTCTAAACAAAAAGTATGATCCATTATGATCTATAAATATGTTTTCTACAAAGCCTTGTCCATTTTCACTGTGCAACTTACTGCACAATTCAACACACAGTTAACAGAAAACCTGAAAAACCACTGTATCATGTTTCCAACTCCTCCACCTTCCACACACAAACATTCCTGCCAATCATCTAAAACTGCACTGTACCTCCACAAGTCAAACCCTCTCAAAAGCTGCTCCTGTGAACTAACTGTGTTGAATTAGCTGTGCTCTCATAGAATTAACAAGAGCATTCAGTTCCTGACAAACACATCCAACCTCCATAAAGATGAGGGAGTTCAGGAGCTTCAAATGTTTCTATAAAAAGTCTTGAAACCTACAAGCAGGAGCATCAATTTCCCATCCATTTATCCACTTTTCCTATTAGTTCCAGATCTCTCTTCTACAAAGCACCAAAAGCCCCTTGTATTTACTGTGATTTTTTGTCCGCAGGACTCATCTCTCTTCAGCTCTTTCTGGTGGCCTCAACACGAGGAGGACATGGAACCCCTGGAGCCAAGTCCAGAGGAGGCCATGAAGTTGGTAAGAGGACTGGGGCACCTGCCTGAAAACAGGCTGAGAAAGCTGGGACTGTTCAGCCTGGAGAAGGGAAGGTTGTGTGGAGACCTCACAGCAGCATTTCCAGAATCTGCAAGGAGCCTACAGGGAATGCAGAGAGAGACTCTTCAGAAGGAACCGCAGTGACATGACAAGGAGTGATGAGTACCAATTGAAAGGAGAAAATTTAGATTAGACATTAGGAAGAAATCTTTTAAAGTGAGGATGGTTAGACACTGGAACAGGTGGCCCAGGAAGGTTGTGGATGCCTCAACCCTGGCAGTGTTCAAGGCCAGGCTGGACAAGGCCTTGAACCACCTGGGCTAGTGGGAGGTGTCCTGGGGGTGTTTAGGACTGGGTGATCTTTAAAGGACCATTCCAACCTCCTAAGATTCTGTGGTTCTGTGAATATGGAAAAAGTGGCCCACACTGGTAAACAAGCAGCCTCACACCAGTATGGGCAGTAAATCAAAGGATATTTTCTGCTCTTGTGCTCATCTTTCAGCAGTTCTTAGTTTGTTTGCTGTTTTGTGGAGGGACTTTTAAGCAGCCAAACAGAACATACAACATTTCTTTCACACAGGGTGGATGCTCTAGCAGTTACTGCTGAACTTGCAACCCAACACACAAACCACCTGTTCCACACCTACCAACAAACCATTAACAAACACACAAAACCAGTTATTAACAAAAAATCAATATTAACATACCAAACCTGCTTTACACAGTACAGGCAGACAAGAACACAAGTTTGAAGAGCCCTCTGAAGGCTTTTCTTCCCTCCACACAGAATCTGTGAGCCCAGTCACAAACCACAGCTGTTTCAGTCTGCCACTGCACAAGCTGACAAACTCCACTGCTCCACTGCACACCCGGAGGTCTGATCCAGGCTACAACATAAACATGAGCACAACAAAAAGCAACCCAGGAACAAAGTCACAGCGTTGTCAAACCCTTGGAAAAGGCACACACTCCCCAACCCACAGGCTGGCTGGTGATGTGACTTATCACATCAGCACACAGAGTTTTCCAAAATAAACTGCCAGAAAGCTTTCAAACTGCAGACTTGGCTGAAGAGTACGGATATCACAGATATGCTGTTTTTCCTCTACTACCAAGAGAGCAGCCAAAACACTTTGTTTCCTGCACAACATCACCCGCAAGAACTGACAGGTCAAACAAGATTCAGTAAACTGCAAGGCAACGTATGACACATGTAATCACTGCCCAATGTCACTGCACCCCTCAGCAACAACTTTTTCTAAGCTGTGCTGCTTCAGAAGAGCTTCCTCATGAAAACCCTTTAAATAGGTGTGTATTCACGGGCAAAAAGCAAGACAAACTGCAAAGGTATTTAGAGCCACTAAGAGCAGGTGAGAAGTAACAAAAGCATTCCAAGTTTGTGTTAATCCTACCAAAACGCTCAAAAAAAGATTCCTGCTCTCTCTCCATGCAACATCCCAGATGATTACATCCCAGGTTATTAACACCATTCTCAGCAACATCCCACATTAACACAGGAGGAAGATGACACTCAGAAAAGTTTTACAGCAGGTGTCTGCACAGGACACAGACGCTAGTGCTCTTTTATCCATTTTATTTTCTGCCTTGCCCAAAACCAGACCTGCAGCTCCAGTTCTCAGGGGTTTTCTCAGGGAACAGAGCACAGAGCACCAGGCTGTTCTGTCACTGGTTTTTTTTACAAGCGAATTTCAGCAGCAATGTTAAAGTGACACTGCTCATCAGGCAAAAACCCTCGGGAGAGTAAAACCTGGCTTTATTCTTCACATGATCACAGAATATGTTGAGCTGGAAGGGGTCCATCAGGATCATCGAGTCCAACTCCCGGCCCTGCACAGGACACCCCAAGTCACACCACGTGCCCGAGAGCACTGTCCGAACACTCCCTGAACTCTGTCAGCCTGTGACTTCCCACTGCTCAACCACCCTCGGGGTGAAAGGCCTTTTTTCCTGATATCCCGCCTCAATCTGCCCTGACAGCACCTCATGCCGCCTCCTCGAGCCGCAGTCCCCGAGCTCAGACCACGGCAACCCCAACACAACCTTCCCACGGCAAGTCCCGTGCGGGGCAGGGGGCGGCTCAGGCGGGGAGGCAGCCCCGGCTTCTGCCGCCTCTCACCGACACACGGCTCACGTTCGCAGCTCAGTGCGATGCTGCGACTGCAACCCCGCCGTGAAGACACACCGACTTTACGGTCTTAAGGCACGCATCGCACACTAACTTACAGGGAAACAAAAATCCTGAAATATTTATAAGAGGACTTTGCAGCTTGGCACACTTCGCACCATTTGTACACCGCGGGCCCAGACACCGCCCCCGCCGCCCGGCCCGTGACGTCGCCGAGGCGCCAAGTAAACAAACAGGGCGAGCGGGGTCGGGCCGGGCCCAACCGAGCCGGGCCGGGGGAGCCGGGCCCTGNCGGACCGGACCGGACACCCCCGGTGCCGCCGCCGCCTCCCCGCCGAGGCCCCGGCGCCGCTGGCGGGCCCGGCCGAGCGCACTGATCCCTCCGATCCCTCCTCCTCCTGCTCCCGGTTTTTAATGGCGCCGCCACCGACCCAACCTAAAATGGCGGCCGGAAGGAGCGCGGCGGGCGGGACACGTGACACCGCCCCCAGGAGCGCGCAGGGAGCGCCTGGAGAGGCCGCTCGGGACAGGCCGGGAACGCCCGGGGCCGCCGGGAATCGCGGGGGCGCTGGGGCTGGAAGCGACTACCGAGGGTCACCCAGTACAACCCCTTTGCCAAGGCAGGTGACCTGGAGCAGGTGGCACGGGAAGGCGCCCAGGTGGGTTCGGAATGTCTCCCGAGAGGGAAGACTCCATGACCTTCCAGGGCGGCCTGTTCAGTGCTCTGCCCCTCGCGAGGTGAGGAAGTACTTCCTCGTGTTGAGGTGGAACT
>VYZS01003916.1:0-13466 GCA_013400695.1 Neodrepanis coruscans | reverse complement strand
TTGTGCATGTACCAGAAATATTTTTCACCATTCATGGCTTTTCCAGCTCTCAGAAATAAACTAATCTTGGATTCATAAAGCCCCTAGAAGGCTGTCACTACTGTGGTCACTACTCTATTGCTTTCAGAAAAATCTTCTTGAGCCAGTGTTTAAAAAAAAAAAATAATATTTTTTGAAAGTCTAGTCAGGATGGATAAAACAAGGAGGGTAAAAAAATACCTTTTAAATTAGTGGAAACAAAATAGGAAAAAAAAGCTAGAAATCAATGAATTCAAGAAAAATTAGGTGAAACTGATTATAGTTAGACATAAAGATTTTTCCCTTCCTGGAGTGCTGGTTTAAAGCTTTATAGACCATAAGGGTTAAAATCTTTTTCTGTGACCTGTATGGAAAAAACCCTGTATTAAATAGAGGCTTAAGAGTTAGGCATTTTATCAGACAAAATCACTAGATTTATATACCCTGTATGATGTCCTTATTGTCAGCTTTGAAGGGAGAAGCCAAAGACTAAATGAGCATAGAGACTGCACTGATCCCATCAGAGCAGAGGGGAGGAACCTTGGCAGGGCAGTGTAGAGATGCTACCAAGTATCTGCTCTGCAGGTAAATAGGAGAGCTTTTGGCTTTGTGGCTGTTACTTAAATACCTTTCAAAACCACAAAATTAATTTGCAAATATTAAAGAAAAAAGTATAAAAAAAATCATTTAAATGGATGGTTGGATTATGGCAAAAATAAAGGAAAGGAAAGCAGAACAAGAAAACAGTAGAGAGGAGCATGTCAATGAGCTGAGGTTTATTATGGGTTAGAAATCTGCAAAACTGTCACCAATTCAATAATAATATTCAGTGAGGTTTCTAGAGATCATATTCTGCCCTTCATTTACCCCCACAATACTTACTGATGGGAGTCAGCACTTTGCTGCAGCTGGATATTTCGAAGTCATTTGTTCTGTGTAACATGCCTGTTCTTACTAATCTTAGTCAAGTAAGTAGTCCATCCTCATGTGTCATCCCACGGAAGTCAAATGTGCTATTAGCATAAGTGATGATTACTTATCTGTGTGAGGTCCTGGGAGGTTGGGTCTTTCAACATCAGTATACTTGACATGGCAGTCTTTCTATTGTAATTTAATAAAATGGGGCCCAATTCAGTTCAGAGGTGCCTTGAGGGATAAGCTAGACTTAAATTGTGCTTAGGCCTTTGACTGGACCTCTGCAAAACCTTCATTCATTGAGTGAATGCTAATTAGTCAGAAGGGGGTTATTAAATTATAGACTTCGTTCTTTATCGTTGCTTGGAGCACGATACCTTTAAAAGTGTCCGAGCAAAGTAATGTAAATCTGAACATACTCAGAGGACAGTTCAGGTACAATTGCTTTACTTGGTAGAAACAGGGACTGCAGAAATGTCACTAATAAACAGTGCAGATAATTTGTTCATGTCAGTGAGTAAATTTCACTCTAGAAGAATTCCATGCACTAAAAATGGGCAGTATAAAACTGTGTGGAAAACTGCATCTCACAGCTGCACTGGGATGGAAGCATTCCCTCCACACAGGTGGATGGCAAAGGTCTAGTCCAGAACCCTGTGCAGTCAGTGGAAACCCGAGTTTGATGAGCTCTGAATTAGGCCCTTCCTGAGCAGGCATTCTTAGGCACCCTCGATATATCCAAGTCCTGGATGACTGTGAGCAGTAACACACTCTATGTAACATCTATAAACAGATCAGTTACCCCTAATAACTACTCGGTGCAAGGAGGAATCAATCAGTTCATTTTCTGTGCCATGCACCTCTCCTAGGGAACAGCTCCTAATTGCTGCATGGGTAAATCAGGAAGAGAGATCACTCTTTCTAACCATGTGATTTTGACGGGTCACAGGTATTTGTAACAGATGAAAATCTCCTGCTTTTTTGATTTCTTGCATCTTTTTTGTTCTCCACCTGATTTCTGAACAGCTACCAGTCTTAGAGTGGCTCCTGTGTTCTTTCTGAACCTGCACCATAAAATCCTACAGCTTTCATAGCTTTTTCATATTTCGTAAATACTGCAGCAATTCTTTGTGACCTTTGTAATCATCTCCTTAATTAATAGTTCTCCTGATTCACAAACTGTAATGGATGTAAGAAAATTTGTGGATAATAATTTCCTAACCAACTAGATCTTTGCTGTACTCTCTGTTATATGGGACCTGCTATAGTTACAGAATACATGAGTGACATCACAAGGGTTTTAAACAAAAACAAGGTATTAAAAAAATGTCTTAATCGGTGATACAAAAAATATTGCCCAGCTGTTAGATCAGAGAGTTTGGCACACTAGATTATAAACTGTAGACTCATTTTAACATTTGATCTTTACCTTTGTTGGCTGTATCTGTTAAAACAACTTGATGTTTTTGTCCTACTGTACTTAAGCTTTCCAAGCAGGTGTTTGAGAAGAATTACATTTATTAATTAGTACATGAATGCTTGCCAAATTATGTATATTAAAGGCATATATGCAGTTCAATGCTGTACAATCACACATACAAAGTGCATTTTAAATAATGAATCACTCAGACTTCTGGGGAAAGACTAAAATCTAGGTATTAAATGACAAGCAGGTCCTAGATTAAAAACAAAGAATCATCATTGTCAATATTAACAAAACAGTGCTAGAAAAGCTTTTTTTATAGTTGTCTGGACAGCTTAAGTTTCTCTTCTGTTAGATTTGTAATCAAGTTCAGACATTTTCAGAGTTTAGAGGCTTTTCTTGTCTCATGCCCTTGTACAGCCTAAGAACATGACCACACTTCAGCCAGCTGTAATCCAGATGAATTCAATAGGATTTTCATGTATGACATGTAAAAACCTTTGGAAAAAACTATTTTAATCAGTTTTTAAAAGATTTTAAGATCTGTATATGTCCACCATTATGTCTAAAATAAGCATTTTTTATTTGCTAGCCATACAAGGACCCAATTATTCTTTATTTTCCGTTAGCATGACAGTTTAGCCAGTAGTAGAACCCTTTTATTTCTCCCACTGGAGTAGCAGAGAGAAATTCATTTGATTCTTCTGGATAGTAGTTGATTTCATTATCATATTATAGAAAATAAAGATTATGATTCCAAATTATTTTGCCTGCAGTCCACACACTAACCATGTAAATGGCAATATGTGGAAAAGTTGACTACATCATAAAAAATTTACTTCCTGCAAGGATTTTCTTGAATTGGTTTCAAAAGAATCTGCTGTTTGGCATCTTTCCTGTACTGAGTTTCTGGAGGGGTAACTGCATTATGTGCATGGAAAACATGCAAAAGGAAACATTCACTGAACTCTTTCTTTCTGCTACCAAATGTAGCACATTGTGTTTAAAAGAGTTGCCTGAAAGCAAAACTCTGTAGGCATACAGGGTTGTAGATGTGTGCATTGTAAGATAACCACTAATGGAAGGTGAAAGTCACTCACCTGCTCTTGAGTGACAAAGGTTGCATCTAATGATAATTTGAATATTCTACCAACAGTTCAGGATATTCTGCCCCTGCCAAAATAAGTAAGTAAGTAAGTAAATAAATAAATAAATAAATGCTTCCAAATCCCAGCGCAAATGCCTGTAAGTCTATAGAAAACAAATTAGGAATGCGTTATTCTCAATGAAAAAAATCTCCACAAGAGCTATAATTTTATTTTTTTTAGTGCACAGAATAACATAAATCAAAAGAAGCAATAGTCTACCTTGTGTTTTGACTACTTTGACCCTCTTCAACCCCTGCCAATTTTTATCTCATTTTTGTTTAACTTTGTACATCAGAGTTTAATTTTAAACCTGGTCCTGAAGACAGTGATGTATAGGGTACATCAAGTATAGCTTAAATTACCCTCTCCCCAGTGATTTGAAGTTGAGGGGAGGGTCTTACTCTGCAGCAGGGTGGGAAAGAGAAATGGTCAGATGCTGCCCTTTGAACCTGACCACCCTCAGCTACAGAAACGTTTATGCCAGAACATCATTTATTGATTTTATTATATTTTAGGATCTCTTAAAACTGTTGGTGAAGTTTACCATATATTAATTTTTGACACATGCATATAAAAACAGAAATATGGGTTGAGCAGAAACTATAAATATAGACAACACTGCCCAATAAACTTACATCCTTTCACTTATAGATTTCTATTTCAGCTGATCATTCTGAGCAGCCTGTCTTTGAAAATAAATGTTACCTCTCTGATAAGCTAACCAATTTGAGGATTAAAGCTGCATTTGAGGATTAAAGTTTTCCTTATTTGATTATTGTTTTGTCTTGTAACAGGAGAAGATAAATATTAATAAAATGTTACAGTCTGATTCTGCTCACTTCACTCGTGTGAGCATTTTATACCATAAGACTGAAAAAATTATGCAGGATTTGGCCCTTAAACCCTGCACCGACTGCTCTGTTTTCTCAGTCCACTAAGAATAAGTCTCCCGTGAAATGTTACATGTACCCGGCAAACTCACGAACCCACTGCTGCCACAGAAAACTCTCACTGATGGGTAGCTCTGAGAACTCGCCATCCAATTATGTACCACAGAGCTATGTATGTGTTTTTATTGAGGAGAATAAAAACCACAAGAAGCGCTCTACAACAGACCACAAAATGGGTTTGGCACCTGTGTCTGCTCGGAGCCGAAGTTTCAGAGTTGTGTTATCACGTGGCCTGCTGACCCCAGGAGAGCAGGGCTGACCTTGTCTTACACACAGAAGTCTATTGCTATGACTCCCCTGAGAGCACAAACCAGCTGCAAACTGCTGCAATGATTAACCCTTATGTGTTGTAGATGTAACATGGAGTCATGGTAATAAAGCTTTCACTGCATAACGGATCTCCTGGTTTGTAAATTGTTGCTCTTATCAGCTGCACTGGAGGATGTTATCCCTTGCCTCTGAAGCATGACTGCTGTGTTGTTCACTGGAAAGGCGACCAGATCTATAGACTCAGTGATATTTATTCAATTGCTTTGAGAACAATACAGAGAATACACTTTGTTTAAACTAAAAATGCAGTGTGTGAAAACAAAAAAAAAAAAACCCATGAAATACTCATACATATGAAACAATATATTAATTAAAATCCAGAATGCCTTTAGCAGTTTTGAATCTGGGAACACCAGATTTGCTATAACAGACAACTGTGCTGTTCTGTTGAGTCCAGGCTTCCATTTATGGAAGTAATTTATACGAAATGTTTTGTAAAAATGCAAACTCTTCCAGCCTGTGACTTACCTGGACAATTACAGAGTTTTTCTGTTTGACTGTTTGTAGCTATCAATGCTCACCTCCCCAACACAAAAGTAGTGTAAGTCTTACTTTGTCATGCACTTCAAACACCAAACCCAGTTCTGTGCTCCCCTATTTGCCTAGAAGCCAAGGGGAGTTCTGAGTGTGTCTCAGCTAAAATGCAAACCTCAGGCCTGTGAATGGGGCTTTGGCTTCCTCAGAGATGTGATGACTTTTATCTCAGCTTGCTTTCTACCCTCCAGCCCTTCCCTTGCCAAATCTATGGCCACATTAAGGCTGTGAAAGCAAAGGTGACCTTAATGTAAGCCCCAGTATGATATGATACTATCTGCTTTAGTCTGCAAAGAGTCAGAAACACTATCTGAGAAGTGGAAGCTCTGTGTATCACAAGGGCTGTCACTGCCCACAGTTGCTGTTTCAGAGGGACTTTCCAACATCCCAAGAGCCAAGATGAATGAAAAGGATTTGTTCAATGTATCCACCCATCATAGCAGCAACTCTGTGTGGTTCAGGGACATGAGACTCTGGTCCTTTTTATCACTGTGTCTCTCTGCAGCTCAGAGATTGGACAAACAGCATTGCAGGGCTCTGTCCACAGCCCCCAGGAAGTGTTTATAGGTTTTATACACAACTTTTTTCAAAAGATAAAACCAGCTTCCAGGTTCAGGAACTTAAAAAAAAAAATCTCTTTGGTATAAACAGCAAGTAAAATAAATTTAATTTAAGGAAACAAAAATTGGTTTCCCTAAAGAAACTGAGCTCTTACTGAGCTCTTTGAGAGGGGATATTGTGAAAGGCCTTGCACTGTTTACGAGTGTATAAGGCTAAAGTCTAGCCATGTAGAGTCTAAAGTCAAGAGGTGCTGGTTGAGAAAAGGTATTGGGAAATCTTTTTCAAATGAGGAACAACTAGGAGGGAGGCTGTGATGACAATGAGTTTCCTTGCAAGTTTCCCTGATGTTCAGAAGGAGTGGGTTAGTGCCCTTTAAAAAGAGGTAAATTAACACCACTCTGTGGTCCATGCCTCATTCCTTTCTCCACATCTTTCAGTCATATTACTTCAGCCTGCCCTAATAAAACAGGCTGACCTACACGAGCTGAGTTTAGCTGACCTGGTGAGGGGCTGTGCCACATATTCTTTAATTTTTACCAAGAAAGAAACTGCTCTGGACTAATGATGCTTTGCTGTTTGTTATCTAGTTTAATCTGCTTGAAGGACATTGCAGATAGTTTTATTGCAAAATTTAGGCTAGACAGTGTTGTTCCTCACTCATGAGCACAGGGAGCATTTTCCAACAGGGACAGCAGATAAAAACAAGAAGTTTATTCCTCTTTCCCTAACTCCACTTCCATAGGCACATCAGTGCTGTTATTTTAACACAAGAACTGCACTTTAAAAAAAAAAAAAAGAATAACTATCAAAACTTCTGTGAGTCCTGATACAGCAAATATAGATAGAAAGACAGTAACCAAACAGTTAAACTCCAAAACTGACAGAATGGGAGAGAGGCAGTAACTTCATTTGCTCCTTCCTCAACCCCAGCAGCTCCTGTTTCACTCTGAGTAGTTGCTTTGGGCTCCCAGGTGGAGGCTGCTGACCTCTGAATGGAGCAGAAGCTGCCTGTTCCCTTTTTAGGAGGGTGGGGAAGGCTCTGTTCATGATTGTACATTGTGTTCTATCTGGCTCCTGCAGGTATGGGTGGCTGATGAGAAGGAGGAGGAGGTTGGAGCAGGCTCCAGTGGGTTCTGCCTGCTTTGGAAGTGTGGCCTTTCCAAGGATCCTGCCTTTGGAAGCTGGGCCTGTGTGCCCTTTCACATCTCATCCCTCCTCTGGCTGTCACTCCTGTTTCAAAGGTATTGTTGCCTTGATATTTGGTCGCTCAAAGGGGAGAAAGAAGCAACAAATTTGCTGAAATTATCTTGATATTATTTTGTTCTCTTGAGGGGTTTCTTGTGTGAAGGGGGTATCTACTCTATTAACTCCCATTAATATCAAACCTCTACTATTAATAGGATTTGCATATGGAAAGGAAGAGGACTGACGTTTAAATTCATTAAATAAAGAAAAATTTAAAAATAATTTTAGTTAAAAGCATTAGTGTGATGAAAAATAGAAGAACAAATACATAGCCATCAGTATCTGGGTTTTAGTTAACACTAACGAGCAAATTATTGCAGGGGAAGATTTGCATCATTGCAATACATATTCCAGCCTCCATACTGATATATGTGATACAGGGTTATCTTTGTGTGGCTCGTCTTTCAGAATATATTTTCTTCTTATAAAATAGTCTCTTTTTAACTCCCATTGGGTACTCTCTTATAAATGAGGAACTCGTCCTCAAGGGACTGGCCTAGCTAGAAAAGTGTGTTATTAAAAAAAAAAAAAAGTGCATATTAGAATCCTAAGCAATATAATTAGCTCATTTCTTTGTTTTTTTAGAAAAATCTTTTTAAAAAGTATAGCCAAGTTTAATTAAACACATTCTCTGGATCTTTGAATTGTGTAAGAATTAGAAAATCCTGTTGTATTTTAGAGGGATTAATTGCATCAATTTAAGGTTCTCGCTCTCATCTCCAATAGGCAGTGAGGTATCACCACTGCTCTTGCAAAGCAGGTACAGTGCTGTGAGTAAGTGATGTTTGCCCACAGAGCTGGAGTCACAAGCTGCCTCTTGGGTGGGCATTCCCAGCCTGTGAGTGGCAATGAACATATTCATCTCCTAATATNGTATTGGGAAATCTTTTTCAAATGAGGAACAACTAGGAGGGAGGCTGTGATGACAATGAGTTTCCTTGCAAGTTTCCCTGATGTTCAGAAGGAGTGGGTTAGTGCCCTTTAAAAAGAGGTAAATTAACACCACTCTGTGGTCCATGCCTCATTCCTTTCTCCACATCTTTCAGTCATATTACTTCAGCCTGCCCTAATAAAACAGGCTGACCTACAGGAGCTGAGTTTAGCTGACCTGGTGAGGGGCTGTGCCACATATTCTTTAATTTTTACCAAGAAAGAAACTGCTCTGGACTAATGATGCTTTGCTGTTTGTTATCTAGTTTAATCTGCTTGAAGGACATTGCAGATAGTTTTATTGCAAAATTTAGGCTAGACAGTGTTGTTCCTCACTCATGAGCACAGGGAGCATTTTCCAACAGGGACAGCAGATAAAAACAAGAAGTTTATTCCTCTTTCCCTAACTCCACTTCCATAGGCACATCAGTGCTGTTATTTTAACACAAGAACTGCACTTTAAAAAAAAAAAAAAGAATAACTATCAAAACTTCTGTGAGTCCTGATACAGCAAATATAGATAGAAAGACAGTAACCAAACAGTTAAACTCCAAAACTGACAGAATGGGAGAGAGGCAGTAACTTCATTTGCTCCTTCCTCAACCCCAGCAGCTCCTGTTTCACTCTGAGTAGTTGCTTTGGGCTCCCAGGTGGAGGCTGCTGACCTCTGAATGGAGCAGAAGCTGCCTGTTCCCTTTTTAGGAGGGTGGGGAAGGCTCTGTTCATGATTGTACATTGTGTTCTATCTGGCTCCTGCAGGTATGGGTGGCTGATGAGAAGGAGGAGGAGGTTGGAGCAGGCTCCAGTGGGTTCTGCCTGCTTTGGAAGTGTGGCCTTTCCAAGGATCCTGCCTTTGGAAGCTGGGCCTGTGTGCCCTTTCACATCTCATCCCTCCTCTGGCTGTCACTCCTGTTTCAAAGGTATTGTTGCCTTGATATTTGGTCGCTCAAAGGGGAGAAAGAAGCAACAAATTTGCTGAAATTATCTTGATATTATTTTGTTCTCTTGAGGGGTTTCTTGTGTGAAGGGGGTATCTACTCTATTAACTCCCATTAATATCAAACCTCTACTATTAATAGGATTTGCATATGGAAAGGAAGAGGACTGACGTTTAAATTCATTAAATAAAGAAAAATTTAAAAATAATTTTAGTTAAAAGCATTAGTGTGATGAAAAATAGAAGAACAAATACATAGCCATCAGTATCTGGGTTTTAGTTAACACTAACGAGCAAATTATTGCAGGGGAAGATTTGCATCATTGCAATACATATTCCAGCCTCCATACTGATATATGTGATACAGGGTTATCTTTGTGTGGCTCGTCTTTCAGAATATATTTTCTTCTTATAAAATAGTCTCTTTTTAACTCCCATTGGGTACTCTCTTATAAATGAGGAACTCGTCCTCAAGGGACTGGCCTAGCTAGAAAAGTGTGTTATTAAAAAAAAAAAAAAGTGCATATTAGAATCCTAAGCAATATAATTAGCTCATTTCTTTGTTTTTTTAGAAAAATCTTTTTAAAAAGTATAGCCAAGTTTAATTAAACACATTCTCTGGAACTTTGAATTGTGTAAGAATTAGAAAATCCTGTTGTATTTTAGAGGGATTAATTGCATCAATTTAAGGTTCTCGCTCTCATCTCCAATAGGCAGTGAGGTATCACCACTGCTCTTGCAAAGCAGGTACAGTGCTGTGAGTAAGTGATGTTTGCCCACAGAGCTGGAGTCACAAGCTGCCTCTTGGGTGGGCATTCCCAGCCTGTGAGTGGCAATGAACATATTCATCTCCTAATATTTCACACAGGAATAAATATAGGTTCTCTATACCGAAACTGGCTAAATCTGCAGATTCAAAATATTATTGCTCCTAACGATAAATATTGATTTACACGTGCTGAAAAGCTTCTGTTGCCTTCACAGCAAGGAGTCTAAAATGTAATTAGATTAGTAATGTTTCTATCACCGAATCGCTTTTCAAGGCTGATTCTTGAAGCACTGATGTCCAGTGGACTCTAGATCTCCAGCATTACTCTGCTCTTAAGTCTTAACCCATCTGTGTCTCAGCTTTCCAACACAGCCCTTTGTAAAGTACTTTGAGATACTTGGATCAAACTTGCTGCCTGTCCAAAATAGTATTAATCAGCATTTTGTGCTGTTTTGTTATACAGCTCAGCCTATAAATCCAGCTATTTATTCTGATCCTGTTCTACCTCAGGCCCCCACAAATGGGAAGAGGTGAAACAGTTCAGGTTATTCTTCTCAGAGCTCAGCTAATGTCATCTGCTGAATACAGCTCTAAACATCTGAAGCTGGTGAAATTAAATAAAGTGTGAGCATCCTTTGGTCTGGAGCTCTTTGCCTTTAAAACAATTACTCATGGTAACCTTAACAATAGTATATTAAGAAAAAAATCCTCATAAAAGAATGTAGTGTTAGGATGGAGCTCTGCCTGATATTAGAACAATTATGGAGCAGATGCATCCACTCTGAACAAAGTGACCTTTTCATCAAGTTACAAAACATTAAAGGTTAAAGACTGTTTGAAAGGAAGTTAATACTTTTAAAACATTAGAAAAAATTGCCAGGTCTTTCAGGACCTGACCAAAATCAGTGGGAAACTATGAAATGACTCTTTAGGCAGATCCAGTCATAAAAATAAATAATCCTTTTGCATTAAGATATAAGATATATAAGCTATTTTACGTTGTCTGTTCCATTTTACAATTAGAAGAGCTTTTTCAGTGAAGAAATGAGATTTGATAGGAATAAATAACCAGTGACAGAAACCTGCATTAAAGCTGGTTAATTGCGATTTTAAACTCCCATTTCTTCCTCTCCATTGTGTACAGAGGAGAACAAAGAGAGGGAATCAATGGTGGTGTCAGATTTTCTTAGTTTCCACGTTTCACCTGACCCGGGCGGTGCAAACCCCAGTGACCAGCCGGGGAGCAGAGCGCTGCGGCTCCTGCCCCGCGCTGCCCCCGCACACGGTGGGGAAGCGGCTCCTGCCCGCCGAGGGCCTCTCGGGAGGGGACAAGTGCCCGGGGACCGCCCCCGGGATGCGGGACGGGAGCGGGGCGGCCACCGCCCTCCCGGGGCTCGGGGCCTGCTTGGTGAGCCCGGACAGAGCATCCCTGTTGTTTCCGTAAATTTTTCTCGGCGAAGGGGTGAGAGGGGGGATGCCAGGCGTCGCGTACATTGTTTGACCCCGCACACGGCACGCAGCACCCGGGCCCCGCGCTCTTCGTGAGCGTTAAATTCAGCTCAGCTTCCCTCCCCGCGCAGCAGCCGCCGGGCACGCGGGGAGTGGGTACTGAGGATTTGGGAATTACGTCCCAGCGGCCCCTCTGGGTCTGTGTTTGTGTCTGTGTCTGTGTTCTAGCGGCCCGCACGGTCCTGCTGCGGGGTCAGAGTGCGGGGCCGTGGGGAAGGAGGAGGAGGAGGCGGCCCGGGGCTGCGGGAGCGGCCGCTCCGCCGGGAGCTGGTCGTTGTCTTCGGCCCAGTGCTCGTCCCTTGGGGGATACCGAACTGCGTCCGTGCGCTGGGGGCGGGCGGGGGTCGCTGTAGCCTTTCGCTTCGCTTGGCGGTCAGTGGACCCGAAGCGGGCCCGTCTCCGGGTCAAGGTGCGCTACCGGCAGATGAGCAACTTCTTAAAGATAAACGTCAGCATCTTATTGCAAGCACTAAAAACCCGTCTGGGAAGAAAGTTTCTGTGAAAAGAAAGCAGGATTTTGCTCGAACTTAACCTTTATCAACTTCCCACTTCAAGTATTTTTTTAAGGGTATCTATGCACAACAAAATCTTCATTGCGGTCAGTCACAGGTGGTCAGGTGGGGACCAGCCGTGTCAGCTATGCAATAGGAAATTTGATGTGATGAGAGAAATAAGAGGGGAATCCCTTCCTTTTCTCTGAGATCCTCCAAATGCCTCTCAAATTAGCCAGCCCTGAGGATCACTGCCAGGCTCCACAAAGGCGTTCCCAAAGCCTGCAGCCAGTAAAACTTTGTGTAGGTAAAATTAGCTAAAGCCCTTCGGCTTTGTTGTCACATGTGGTGGAGTTCCAGGATCTGTAACTATTTTTCATAAAAGGTTTCCCTACTGCCCCAGTGAATGCATTATGCTACAGTAGCTCTGAATGGTATCGCTTATTTCCTTCAAAGCAGCGGCGGCTTGTTTCTTCAGAGATCTCAAGTCTTTTCAAGAAGGGAGGGAAAAAAAAAAGTGATAGTTGCGAAGGATTGAATCGCACCGATAGATCTTATTTTAGTAGCATCATCGCCAAAGGGCGCGGCCCCTGGGAGCGCAGCGAGTGCTGGGGGAGCCGGGGCGGGCGCTGGCCGGGCCCAGCAGGGCTCAGCGCGGGGAAAGCCCGCCTGGGGAAAGCGAGAGCCGGGACAGCTCGGAGACCACAGCCCTTGTCCGGACAAGGGGGATGGCAGAGCCCCTGCCACCCGCCGCGGGGACGCTCCCGGGGAACGGCAGCAGCAGCGGCATCATCCCGCAGAGCTGCGACCGGGCCGAGTTTAATCGGGAACTTGTTGGCCCCCGGCGGGGCGGGGGGGCTTCGTCTCCGCCGGTCCTGTGGGAGTGGAGCGGCCGCTGCCGCGAGGGAACAGAGGGAGCTCCCGCCGAGGACACGGGCACCGCCACCGCCCCGAGGGCATCTCCCGGCTGCGGGGGTTGCGGGGGCTGCTCCGTTGCAGCTGCGGGGGAACCCTGAGGGGGCCGGCCCGCTCCTTTCCGCTCGGTCTTTCGTAGCGCCCCGCGACTTCCTCGGCCGAAGTTTTCATCTCCACCCCTCGCTATGGTGGCTGGGTTTTTCCTGGGGGGATATATTTCTGGTGCCTGGGGTTGGGTGGAGAAATACTGTCAAGTCTAGATGGAAGTGAATCGATTCCGTCAAGATTACCTGCAGCTTAAAATAAGGCTTCCAAATATGAAGATACTGGGCGTGCTTACAATTTTCTATTTTCTCCGTGCATTTCCCTAAATGCCTGGTCCTGATTGCAGGGACACAGCTATTCCATTTTTGATTTTCTGGGGCTTATTGCATGTCAGAATTGTAAAAGTCCTCTGGACGATTTACAGACAAAACATCTGGTTCGTTAAAGCAAAGCTACTGGACTAAGACAAACAAACTTTGCTGCTGTGTAAATTCACTTACCCAAACAATTTACATTCAAGAAAAGATTTTAGCCTGAAGAAAAACTTTTATTCATTTGTATTCAGGAGGTTTGGGAATTCACAGGCATTTTAAAATAATTTTGCTCTAATAAAGTTATGTAGATATTACAAAATGTCTTTGTTCTCCTCTCAGATTATTATAGCTGTTGTAGTGGTTACTGACAACACTTTGTATTTTACAGAAGCGCAGTATCGTTTTCGGACAGGGGCAGTGGGGTTTTTAAAC
>VYZS01003816.1:0-32878 GCA_013400695.1 Neodrepanis coruscans | reverse complement strand
GAGAAAAAAAAACAAATGAAAATGTAGTTTTGCATTCCATGCAGAGCTGCTTTAGATGCAAGGGCTCTTGTGGGCACAGGGTCATGCCAGCACAATTTATTTCCTACAAGCACTCTGGGGGATAAAAAATTGATGTACCTGGGCACTGATGAATAATAACAATAATAATATAAAACAAATGAATATAAAATAAAAGAGTTGGCAAATAGCAGCAAAACTAATGAGGAGACTGATACCTGAAGAGAGGAGACTGAAGTGAAAGCCCTTCTGCAGCATTCACCTTGCTCATTTAGCAAGGACTGGAGGGTAACACTAGAAACCAAACCTCCTTCCCAGCCAGCACAAATGGTTTAATAGTATGTTACGTAGACTTCCTGAAATAGCTGCCCCCTGTTTCCTCGGCCGTGCTCAAGGAGGAGGCGGGAGGGAGTACAGGGATGGTAAATGCCACCGCAGGCTCCCCTACGTAGGCACCCCCATCGATGCCAATTTTTGATCCAACAGCACAGGGCGGATTAGCAGCGGAAGATTAATTCCTTCCTGTCATCTCCCCAGGGAGGTTAAATGATCTCAGGAGCAATTTCTCTTGCTAGGAACACTGTAATCCCGAAGCAGACTGCTAACTGCTACAGTTTATGTGGGGCTATAATGACGGCAAGGAGGTTCCAAGTTTGGAGAAGGGTCATCGTTCAAAGAGATGTTTATTTAATTAAATGGTAATTTCTTGCAAACCTTCTCTCATGTGAAATCTGCAGCTTGAAGGAACTGTTTGAGTAATTTTTAAAATGTCTGAAGAACAAAAATCTTTATTAATTGAAAGGGGAGTCCTAGCAAGTGTAAACAGTTGAACATGGTCCATGAACTTGGCCCTAGCCATGCACCCATCTATGTCCTTGCCCTGTTTACTCAGTACAGGTACTGGAAAATGAAACCCTGGTTTAAACCTTTTTACTCTGTCGTGCAGTCTGTCTGCACCCACATCTTCCCGTCAATATGCTCCTCTGTAGCCTGACACACCAAACTGCTCTGAGCCTGGTGTCCAACCTGTTCACAGAGGAGGGAAGATCAGCTAAGGCTTGTGGGCAGTTGTGTGACGTCTCTGCTCCTCTTCTCCCTTACTCTTGATGCAGAAGGCTGCCTCACCGGTGGGAAGAAGGCATAGGAGTATTCCTGACCACGGAATCAGGGAAAATAGTTCAAAATTCATCATCTATCAACTATCCTTTCTGCCTTCAGATGAGGAGGTGCTTTTTTCTCCAGGGCACTTCTGCACAGCAAGGAGCACATTGTCACATCATTGCTGCAGCACAGTGAGTACTCGTGGGGCTTCCCTGCCCCAGAGCACGCACTCGCAGACCAAAATACAATGCAGACCAAGAACTGAATAGTAAGGAAGAGCTGAAGAGAGATGAGATGAGAGGAAGGCTTCTGGTAATCATGGGTTTGAAAGGGAGTCTCAAATAGAGACGGTTCTTGGCAGCAGGAAACAGAAGACAGCTCTAAGTGGGGAGAGATGTGTGAGTGACATACAAATGGGAGCGTGGGAGCAGCCAGCCCCTGCGGCTGGAGCAGAGGCAGTAAGGAGAAGGGGACCATAGGAAGGGTGAGTGGAGCCATGGACTTTGGATATGCCGGAAGAAAGAAAGAAAAAGGTGAACTGGGGTCTGTGGGCACTTTTATTGTGAGGTACACCAGCATGTGGATCTACAGCTCACCAGACAGTCTAATACAGCCAGCTCTCAGTCTGGAGGTGTGTGATACAGGACTGGAACAGACATGTGATGCATCACATTCACTGCAGGTACCACTGGCTTAGGGCATTTGCAACCAGCCAGTTGCCCCAGTGTAGCTGACACACAGTAGTTCATTGCCCCCAGCAAACTATTCCTCTGTTGGATTCCCTATTTGAGGGCCTGGTTTCAATTTACACCTGGTTTATAGGGGTTTAATGTGCACCTGCAAATTACTGGCTAGGTAAGACTTGTTGCTACACAGAATTTAACTTTAGTTTAAATCAGATAAGGAAACAGTGGAGGTCTCTCTGTAAGGTATAGTGTTCAAGTAGATCCCAGGGACTTACTTTGCCCTATGTGTTTTCATGTGGAGAATAAACTCGTATACATATTTCCACCTCTGTGTGCCTATTTGTGAAAATGGACTGTTCTAGCTGAACCACATCACCACCCTGCCTTTGGACAAATCATGGCAGGGAACATCAGAACAGTAAGAATGGTGGAGAGGGAGGGAGGCAAAGATGTTCTGAAATGAAAAGCAGAATGAGAGATGGGATGGGGATTAGAGAGATGAAGAGTAGACCATTAAACCCAGGAGTCTGATCCTGTCCCCTTCTAGATATTAATAGCAGTTGTTATATGTATCTTATGTGAGGATATGGAATTGTGTCTGTATTGCAAAGCATGAATTTGGGGAGGAAAGGAAGGAAAAGAAATAACTTGGTGGGCTTCTTTTCTGGCAATGCCTTTGGATCCAGTCACTTTATACACTAATCCAGTCAAATATGTGCTTGTCTGTAAGCATGTGAGCAGTTTTACTGGTCGCAAAGGCACTACTCAGTTGTCATTAATGTGAGCATAAGCTTGAGGGCTTTGCTTGCTTCACCAGACTTTCCAAGAGCTGGTTATGCAGCCTCTAAACCAGCCCCTTGAACGATATCTCAGCACTGAAATACAGCCACAGAGAATTAGAATGGAGAGAAAAGTCGATGCTTTGAAAGCAAATCAAATAGGTTAAAGGTGAACTTCCTATGTATTAACCATATATTGTGAGGTTTTACTTGTGAGTTGTTCCCCTAAAGTTGCAGGATAACTACTTTCCCTCAACCCAAAGTCACTAGTGGCACCCAGTGGCTAGAAGGGTTAGTCAGAAAAGTGCCTTTCTCCCTCATGATTTCCCTCGCACTGAAGTTAGAGTCTAAATGCACGTACCACTGCCTTGGTATTACATGTATTAAATCCAGACATAGCTATTTTTGAGTGAGGTTTCATCTGGAAGGTATCTCCTGAGTAATGATCGCAATTTCTGTTCACAGAGGCATTTAGTCTGCAAGGTAAAATGCTCAGGCTTCCAGTGCAGCACATGGCAAGCTGCAAACTGACTGCATTTTGGCGCAGTTGTGGGATAGTTAATGCTTATTTATTCTGCGAGAGCACTAAACCTGCACAAATGAAAATTATGCCTGTTGTAAGAGTTCCAGGACTTTCCTCCAGAGAACACTTTCCAAAATTTGCTGACTCTCAGTACTCACGGAATTTCGAGAGCCAAGTGATCCATAGGAAAGTTAAAAACTAGCTAGTAAATGAAACGAGCAATTAACCAAACTGATGAGAGGGAACGCCAAAACTCCATAGCCACAGTTTCTGGATCTTTAGTCTCTACTTGGAGCATATATAATGAAAAAATGTGTCTTCTAAGAGACAAGTAAAAACGACCTGGTTTATTCCTGAATGGTACATTAAAAACGGCTTAAAGCATGTGCCTGATCCTGAGGGCTGTGGCACTGATTTCAGGAGGATGAATTGTGTGACTTGAGTCTTTAGGGTTTTATGCATTACATGGTTATGGTGCTGGCAGAGGCAGAGGTTTGTTATCCCATTCACTCCATAGTCTGTGCCGAGGTAAAGTCCCTTCACACTGTGTTGTGCTTCTCTGCCACCCTTTCCTCAAGCCAGTGGCTTGCAGAAGGTCAGAGCCACCTTGTCCCCACATAACCTTCCTGATATCATGAGGATGACAATTTCTATCAAAACTCACAGCTCTATCTTTACACCGTTTTCTACTCCCCCATCTCCCTGTCTGTCAAAAGCTGGCATAGCAAGAGAGGGAGAAGATGCTAATCTCATCCCCGTTTTAGAGACAGGAATCCTGAATGTGGTAGGAGGATAATGCCAGGAGCCTCAGTTATTGGGGTTGCTGTACCTCCCTGCAGTGATGCAGGAACAGAGAAGGGACAGCAAAGCTGTTTTACCAGGGTCTTGAGGAATGGAGCAGCTGATCAGGAATCACATCTGCCAAACTCCCCCACAGCATGTGAACAAGGGCCATGGCAGGGACTAACAGGCCATAGCCAGAACATTGCTAAAATCCAGAGCAGATTTTCAGGGCCAAGGGACAGTCACATCCAAGCTCAAGAAGTCCTACAGCAGTCACTTTTCAGAAGATAACTATCAAACATGAGGTAGAGAGCAATGCTTCCTTTCCTCTGACACCAGACAGCTGGCTTCTGCTAGGGTCTCCTAAGCCAGTAACAGCTGTTTTTACTGTGATGTGATGTTTTGTGGATTGCTGTGTCTTCAGGGAAGCACAGATTTAATTTCCCAGGCTCCCCATGCAGGGCATCTCTGGGAAGATTTACTTTCAGAACTCAGACCTTGCTGGACCATAAGCAACAGGCAGTCTTCATTTCTCTTTCAGTCATTTTGTACATGCCCTGCCATCACAAGGACCCAGATCACCAGTCATGCCCTTTCCAGCTGCTTTCTATGGAATATAACACGGCTTCAGGTCATTAACTACAGTTTGTGATGGGTTGCAGGAAGTGTTGGTGACCCTGGTGTGTTGGGTGGATGTTTTGCAGATCCTTTTTATGTCTCTGTTCATGGCTTTTCCAACACTGCAATAATAAGTAGAAATGTAGGTCTTTGGGCAAGAACCTCCTGACTGTCGTGGTTAGATCTCTGCAATCACAGGTGTTATCTATGTTTCCCTTAATGTAAGTTGACTTCTCCTTGCAGAAACTGGATAACCTATCTATGCCTCAGTGTTTCTGCCTGTAAAATGGGTATGTCATCAGACAGGAGTTTGGTAACAAGAGTGCTGTTTCTTGCCAAGCACTTTGTCATCCTCTGGGATGTATCAGGAAAGTGCATGTTAGCTTTAAAAGTTACATACCCTTCCAAATGGTCTCCCTGAAAACTTTTTACATCATCATCATCACTCTCATCTCTCAGCACATGCCTTAACTGAACAGTGTGGCATTGCCTTCATTCATCCCCTTGTCCTCCCAACTTTCTCTGCCTTCTCCCAGGATGGGTGTGAAGTGTGTGCACAGCAGAGTGTTCTGCCATGGTTCATTGATTTCTCTTGTTTGTTGCTTTCTTTTCTTTGGTTGCTTTCTTTTCTTTCTTCCCAAAGAAAGAAGTGAGTGGAAATGCAATAAGTGATGTACAATTTGCAAGCCAAATAGAGCACACATTCATTCCCGTGTGTGCTGCTTAACAGGAGGCTGAAAACTGTTCCTTGCTGTTCTTGTCTGTGGAAGAAGAGGTCCTTGCCCAACTGGTGAGTATGGAGTTTAACCCATGTGGGCATACTGGTATAACAGGGTTCAACTGTCCTTTCTGACATGTCAGCACATCCTACTTCAACCTCAATTATACTTTCCAGCTTTTCATTAAGAAGTCACAATTCTGTATGATGTCTTGTGTTTGGAGGTGGCCACAAAAACCTGTGGGTCTCTGGCTGCTTTCTTAATGCAGTAATCAAATGCATTAAGTGCCAAACCATTAATTCTAGAGAATTTTTTTTCCAAACCTCAAGAGTATAAAATCTAAAGAAGACTTAATACAATTATTCCTAGGGGATGGTGTTCATAAGTGTTATGACCATCTGGGCATACAGCTGGCTAAACACAGCCTCTACTCCATCTCCTCCAGGAGGAATCCTTAGAAGGGGCAGAAAAGGGCTAAAACATTACAAAAGCCGACCTCTTTTCAGTAAGAGCATCCTCCCTGTTTTGGAAGTGTTGATTCTTTGGCCTCCCTTGGACACTGAGGCTGCTTTATTGTGTATTTATTATTCAGATGAAGGCTGGAGCCAGAGTTCTTTGGCCCATTTATAAAGCAATTTAAATGAGACGGCTGCTCTGGGCGGCAGCGCTGGGGACCAGGCTGAGCCGCCGCAGCAGGCGTGCCAGCGGGAACTGCCCTCAGCTTTAGGAGCGGGGATTTACGGTTCACATGCAGTTCAAGCGCAGCTCCTGCCCTGGGATTATGTATGTGGCCAGCACCAGGGCATGCAAGACAAGCTGCTGGGCAGTCCCAAATCCCACAGCCAGGGAGGGGGGGCTGCTGACATGCTCAGGGATCTTGCTGCACATGCAGCTGAGAATCCCGAGACTCAAGAGGTGCCGTTTTGTCTCCTTAGCCCTCGGCTCTCTCTGCTCCATCCCCCATGGCTGTTGGCCCTCAGGAGATGCCAGTGTGTGCTGCCCGGGCTGGCAGGACTCATCGACCACCCACAGCCAGGGGAGGGAGCAGTGTTTCAGAAGAGGAAAACAGTTTGGTAGCCAATTGGCATGAATGGACTTGCACCCTCCTTTCTGATGCTGCTCTTACGCCTGAGACAACCACGCAATGCCGTCTTTTTGGGCAGACACCTATAAGCCCCAGGGTTTCACTGCTGCAGTATGAAGTGTCATAGGTGGGGTAGAAGCCCTGATGAGACCAGTATTGGCCCTCTTCCCTGCTGTTCCAGCCCATCCCAGCCCCCAGACCAGGCAGCCCTTCCATCACATCCACCCATGCCAAGCTGTGTAATTGCTGCACCTTGGCTGCACTGTTTTGGCACAGAGCCTTTGGTGGGTCTAAATCACCAACTAAGACTAATTTACACCACAGAAAGATTGACATATATGCTCAAGCCAGGAAAGCCCAATTATTTAAAAAAAATCCAATCTGTTCCTGCTTACAGAAACACCTTTCTTATCAGGGCAATCCTTCAACATCTTGCAATCACCAGCAAAGCCCAAATTCACTATTGATCCACCCTCAGCTCTCACATACCTTCTACACTGATATAATGCTGCCTTCAAAGCCCCCAGACCTCTACTTTCCCCAGTCTTGCTTCCAGCATCTTCAGCCTGGTGTAAAGACTTATCTCCTGATCCCAACCACTGATCCCAACCCATACAGGCAGTTTTCTGGTACATGGGGCAGCAGCAGCACCATCATTGTGTTTTTCCCAGATAGGAGTTTAGGAGATTTCACAGTTTCCCAATGCGTTTAAAAAACACCGGGCAGGCACCTTTTAAACTGTAATATACCTAAACAGTGAGGGATGAGGTTTGACAGATAACATATCAGAAAATAAGACCCATCCATGTCAGGTCATATCAGACATCCACCTGAACTCGTCAGTCAGTTGGACTAAGTGGCAACTGCATGTCTCTTCCAACTGAAATACACTATTCTGTTCTGTTCTATTCTAACCCATTGTCTTGTGTCCAGCAGCAGCTGGCCACAGCTGCACAGGCAGGATTACAAGCATAGGACACAGATGCAGTGATCGCACCCTTAGAAATATTTGCTCAGCTTCACCAAACTGGCTCAACGTTTCCTGCCTTACAGGTATTGTCTTGGGATATCTGGCTTTTGGCTACTAGAGAGGGTTGTTGTGGCTAATGGAGAATAAGGGTCAGGGACTGTTATAGAACAAAAAGATCAGATTTGTCTTAAGCAAGAGAACCCAATGGTAGCCAGTCTCACCGCCGATGCAGAGGTCCCTGCTAAGGACACCAGCTCCACTGTGCTGCCAGACCACAGTGGGCCATGGTTGCATGTCAGAGGAGTCCTGCTTTCCAGGTGGGCTACCACACTCCTGAGGTTTTGGGACATTTAGGCCAAGACTAGTTTCAGATGCACTCCATTCCTTGGCTCTCTGTGCAGAAGGTGGCTTCCACACCCTTTTGTAATAAAGTCTCCCATGATTACTCCCATGATTCACTAAACCCTTTTTCCTCCTTCCTCTTCTTTTTACTTCCCTTCTGTTCCTTGACCTGACCTGCCCCACCAAATGCCATGTCCATGGAGTCCTTAGGATCACATTATTAACTAGAAAATTTTAAGGCAGGAGATGCAAGAGTTAAGGCTCCTCCAGACCAGGCAAACTACCTAAGCATCCATCTGAGTTTCTGCACAAAGCAGGATAAAGAGCAGCACCCCACAGCAGCTTTTTGCATCTTTACTTCCACACATTCCTGTTGATATTGGTAACAGAAATTAAATACATCACCCAAATCAAAGTTTCTTTCCTGTTATATACAATTGAAACTTTAAAAACTGTGCCATCTCAAAATTTCAGTTTAGGGGCTTTATTTAGTCACTTACTTTTTTGTGCCAGAAAGTGAGAAAGGGGAAAAAATATCCTCTTTATTTCTTGAGGTGACTTTCTTGGATAGCAGCTGAATGATGCTCTGGGAGTCTTACCTGACAGGCAGTGCCTGGGGAAGTATCACCCTCTTCTCACACCCTTCGCAGCTCTCCTTTTGTCTGGCAACACTGCTGCAGCACTGGGTTAGTAGGGCAATGGCACCCCTGTCTGCAATGAAGCAGCTCGATTCTTCTTGCGAAACAAGACAAAATCCCTCCTCACATTTTTTCTTGTTAAAAAGGAGAAAGGAAAAAGCTTCAAGATTGGAGAATATTTACAAATAGTGCTGACAGACCCATACATAAAGGTTTTTTTTTTTCTTTTTGCGTATGGGTTTTTTTTCCTTCCCCTGGTAGGAAATAGTCTTATTTGGGTTTTTTTTTCTTTCCTTTCCCCTGAGGCAGCAGGGACCAGGGAGATTTACAGAAGTTTCTTGCTTTGTTTTGCTGAGAGAATTGCAATGCCTCCCAGGTAAATTGTCTCATCATCAGTCAGGCTGAGCAGAGGAGTTTGTTATTAACACAAAAACATTGGAAAAGTAATATTTCATTTTTACTGAATGTAGAAGTGGTCAAATGAGGTCTCTTCCTATTTTTCCTTTCAAACTCTGCTGAAACACAATGTTTAAATGCCAGCATAAAAGTGCCACGCTGAATAAAGTTAGCATGCTGGAAAAGAATATCTATAATGGAAATGGCACCCTAAATAGTTGTGACAAGTAGGATAAATCTTCCAGTCCGTGGATGATTTGTTAAGCATTTTGCAAATATATATACATATTGCAGATATATGTGTTGTCTGTGTGTATAATCAATAAAGTGTGTGTACAACAGATGGATGGATTAGACAGATAATTATATGATTGTGGGTCTCCCATTATATTTATGGTCACCCATTAAAGCCACTGTGAGTTATCCCTCCTCTCCCTGCTCCTGGAGATAAAGGTCATTAATGCCATCAGACACCAGGTATGCCTCACACCCAGCAAAGCCACAGCAGCAGCAAGTCAGAGATCCTGACACTGGCTTCTGCAGTTCAGTCTCCTTCATTTTTGAGGAAAATGTAAGCTGAAAGCAAAGCTTAATTTTTTGCCACTCACTGAGGTGGGCTGCATGGGAGAGTTGTTAGTTGTGCTATTTGAGGGAGTGGAAAGATGTCAGCATCAAATAGAGGGTGATCTAGTGAAGAGGGGCAGGATGGATGGCTGCTGTGGGCTGGCTGAAGGCACAGCTGGGCTCTGCCAGTGGGTCTGGAGCCACGGATCTCAGGGCTGTGCCACCTGTGAGTTCATAGTCCACAGCAAAGCTTGGAGCCACTCTGCCTCTGCTGGTGGCCTCAGCTCAGCAGATGTTCAGGGGATCCTTGCTGGATTTGGCCAGATAGCCTGACTGTGGGGTGTCAGGAGGAAAGCCAGGATGTAGCAGGCACAAGAAACACCCTGTGACATGTCAGTCGGCTGCTCAGCACCTGGCAGGGAACTGTCTGCATTACCCAACCCAGCCATGTTCCAGCCCCCTTGGAGCCCCATCAATTCACCAGGAAGAGAATTTCAGTCCACACCCATTTAGTCACCAGCATCTGACTTGGAAATATCTGACTGTAATTAGGGGTTGCATGCACTGTAGCCTAGACGGGTTGCATTCCTGCCACCCCAGTCTTCCCCACACAAATATCTCCAGTTCAGAGTCTAGGCTGAGGATCCAGCTGCAATGGGGATGATCCACTGCTGGGTCTAGGCCAGGACTGCAAACAATATCCTGGCAACTACCTACACCATCCAGACATGTGACTCTGGCTCTTCCTCTATATGGCTTACCCCAGACAGAGGATGGAGAGCAAGACCTCCCTGTACTCAGTGTCAGTGTCACAAGCTCCCTGACACCAGCGATGCCTTGATTTTAGGCTACCTGTGTTTTAGGAATCACCAGCCCCACACCTCTGGCAGCACAGACCTTTCTGGGCAGGCACTAAGAAAGAGTGAAGAGGAACCAGCAAGCCTCACTGGTATGCTGATCCCTTGGGGTCACTCTAAACAGCCCCATCTAACACTTCATTTTGACCCTCTAAAGACATTTCTGGACATGGCTCAGTCCCTGATTAAGGGAAGCAGAAATGGGCACAGAGTGATGTTTTCTGCATTCTAGAAAGGACTTTCTGAAAAAAAAACCCTATCATGGATTAACATATTTCCTATTTTGCCCACAAAGCGAGGAGGATCACTCCAGTGCTCAGCACAGCAGTAAATAAACTGGTGAGATAGGTCCTGGCCCCTTCTCCAACCCAAACCCTCCAGCCTTGCTGGAATGGAATTCTGCATTTCAGATGTAGACAAGACTTTAGATTTCTAATTAATGGGTTTTGAGTTCAAAGATTGAAAATAAAATATGTGACCTCGGGCTTATATCCTGCTACACTACCAGCAGGAAGAGATGGATCTGGGAACCAGCAGTTGTTTTGCTGGCTGCGGTCTTGTGAATCCATGTGTAACAGATAAAACAACATTGGACAAAGTTATTTTCCCTCTTGCCTTGCTCTGCAAGCTGCAGCTCTGCTGGGCCCATGGGTATATCACCCTGCATCCTGACTCCCAAGGAAAATACAAAGATTGGCGATCTCTCTGTCCCTGATCTATTGATGGACACAAATGACCAGTTTAGCACTTTCATTTCCACACTGGGAATAGGGGGATTAAAATGCCACTATCTCCTGATTGTAATGCTTTTTATGTGGGCCCTAGGTCAACACTGCACTAGTCAACAAACCACTGTTAATAAAAATTGCTAATTAAATGAGGACCAGTGGCTTGCTTTATTGACATAAGTATTTATGGGTTTTTTCTGCTTTCTTTTACTTTCCCAGGCTCTGTATGTTTTGCATTTGCTTTTGCTTTTCTGCTGCCACTTGTCCTTCTAATTATTGCTTTATAGGGGTGTTGTTGTTGTTTTAAACCCCCTGAGTCAGACACAAGGATCTGCCTTATATCAAGCCCATTCTTTTCTTGGAAGGAGTTCACTAACAAAACACATCAGAACACAATTATTTTGGAGTTTGTAAAGAATACATATATTTCTTAAATCCATTTTTTGCAGTATGTTACTAGTTAAGAAAGCTTACACTTTTGGATAAAACTTGTCTTTTTAGTACACATTTGTCTAGCTCCTCAAGAAATGGGGCCTTAAACCCTAAGTGAAAGGAATTTTTGTTCAGCTGAGCTTATCTGTGTTAATTCCGGATATGTAGTTGATTGCCAGGTAAGTTCAGGCACCAAAACTGCAAGGGTATTCAGTCATTCTTCTGCATCTTTTGATTACTGGCATGTGCAATTATTTCTGTGGAAACCCACACTGGACTGAAATGGCACAAAAAAGCAGAAAGGTGATGATGTCAACTGAAGTGCCACAGTGCTTTATCCCTTAGAAGGGTCCTGTGTGATAGTCAGATCTGAGCACCACATCAGCAGAACAGGGTTCCTTGGCAGAACATGCCCCATGGAGTTGACATTGCTGCTGGTTGCCGTGGAAGCTAAATTTGTGCTAAATCCACTTCTCCAAGTCTCCCATATGCTATGTGCTATCCAGCCTGCCTTTCTGCTTGGATAGACTGACACATCCTGTAGCTTCTGCCTGTGCAAGGCTTTATTCTAGAAGGCACCAAATCTTGTCACCACCTTGACATCATGGTCCTTTGTGGACTAGAAATTGGAAACCCCAAGTTGTCATCAGAAGATGTGCTTTGTAGACTGATCTTGAGTAAGCACTAGACAGGAATACCAGGGTGTTACTGAGCCAACACTGTTGAGGAAGTAAACGAAATTGAATGGAAGTGAATATGATGTAGAACTTGTGTCCTTGAAGGCTAATTTAGCTCTCTTGGGTCTGGTGGGATGAGGGAGAAAAGCAGCTGCAACACACAAGATAAGAGCTGGGCCTGATTAATATTGGTGGTTTGAAGGACTGGTTTTCAAGCCCATCTGGAAATGATTTATCTCCACTCAGAGACACTGCCAAATACAGCTATTCCAGAAACAAGCAGCCCCCAAAAAGATAGTCCTCAAACTGCAGTGAGGAGAGAGGCAAGAACTGAGGGTATTCTGAAATAAACATTCCACTCAGCAGGTGAACAAGGAACTCCAGTTAATAAAAAAATCACAGGAACTGCAATTCTGAGCGTATTCTTAGAAATAAATAACAATAAAGGGGTATCAAGGAGAGATAAACAGTATCTGAGTGCTAAATGGAAAGCCTGGCACACTCCAAAACATTGCAGAGCACCTTTCAGCCCAAGGGAGATCACGAGTTTGAACACATCAAGAACTTACCACTGGGTAAGAAGTTATCAGGTGTCTGCTGATCCATGGCAACTGTCCCTGATGATTTGCATGCTGGCATATGTGGAGATAATTTGAGATGTCTGCATCCTCTGTGGAAGATAAGAGAGGTCTATGCTAGTATGAATGACCTCACATTTTTGTAGGCTAAGAGTAGTCATGTAGACAGTTGTCTGGTGGCATCTGGTTCTCCTGTTTTCTCTTGTTTCTGTGTCTAAGCCTGGATAAGTGAAGCATTACCTTATTTTGGCCACAAAGGCTTTTCTTGCTTCCATGTAATTCTTTCCTCCCCCCTCAGATAACCAAGTCAGTGAGTCCAGTGTTGCTCCCAGATAAGAGGACTGTTCCTGTACAGAGGGTAAAGGGATAAGCAGACTGTCCTGTGGTGAAAAGTGGTCTGGGGACCTTCTGATAAATAACCACCACATTTTTGACATTACTATGGCATCCTTCTAAAATGTAGGCCCCATGTGGCCACTGGTTTACCTACTATCTAAGGCTCTACTTGGTCTGTAGGGCTTGAGGATATCTCTCTGTTGAAAATAAGGTGATGAAGAACATTTGTTATAAAAATGGGAACTGCACAAAACTAACAGGAATTTAGATTTCATTACAAACATGGAATTTGGCAAAGGTTAATCGAAACATTTGCCAAGGGCCAATCTGAAGTTCGATAGAATCAAAGGGGGACTTTAAGCTGGCTTAATGATCTTGGGGTCAAGTTGTAAGACAAATTTGACAAGTTTCAAGGTCCCTAGGTCAATGGATTTTTTAAAAATCAAAACCATGCCACACTATTAGTTTAAAAGACATTTCAGCCATCAGCCATAGAAATCACTCGATACCAGTTCAACAGGTACCAGATCAGCTCCTGCAAACTATGGAATGCAGTCTGTAATGCCTGGCTTCTTGGGAGTTATATTGCTCTGTTGGAAAATACCTGCCTCTCTGGCAAGGTATCACATACTGCTGGGTCTGAGGGTCCTGGACCTCATCTGGGATGACTTATGGCAGGGCACTCTCAAGAGATGGCCCTCACTGATGGAGCTCTCCATTCCAGACTGAGGCAGCCTGAAACCTACAATGCAAAGCTGATCCTCTCTTCCCCTGTGTATTTGTTTGAGGGAATTGGTGGGTGGGTTGTTTATTTTGTCAGGAGGAGCCTTTTCCTTTTGACTCTTGGGAAAAAAAGGAACTGCATTGTGTATGTTTACTGAAAGTCTGGTGTGTTCCCTGAGACACGAAGACAGGACACATCCTTATAAATTGGGGTGGAGAAAAAGTGAAAACTGAAAGAAATGGCCAGGGACTGCTGCAGACGCAGTGTGTGTGTGTGTGTGTGTGTGTGCACTCAGCCAGCAAAGAGAATGACACTGACACAGTTTCAAGGGAAGGTCATCGTGTAGACCATAAATCTCAAACACTTAACATTTGCTTCATTCATCTTTGTTAACTCTTTTTTTTACAAGAAGTTCAGCAACTATCAGAAAATTCTGAAATCCGCATTTGTTTAGGTGGCCCTGCAGCTGCTCATGGCTAGTGATTCAAAGTTTTATGCAGCCAAACACAGCACTACTCACCTGAGCTCAGCAGAGTTTCCATCACCTGTGTGAGTAAAGGCTAAGGTGTCCAGGAGAATGGTATGGGCACATGTTGTATGAATGCCCAGATGTGAATATTCCCTTTGCCTGGGCACAGCCAGGCACCAGTGGCAGGCAGAGCAGGAGGAGAGCCTTCTGGGAGGGAGCAGACCTTTGCCATGGGCTTACACTCACCTCCAGTCTCCACTTTTAGGTTCTTTCAGGGAAACAACTTCTGCTTTGAGGTGGTGCAGCCATTTCTATATCTGCTGCTGGTCTAGTTTTGTTGCTTTGACTCTTCCAGTTAGCTTTGGGCATACGAGGTTTTGCTGAGCACCAGCCATGGTTCATGAGGCAAGTTCTCCAAAACTCCTCTCCTCAGAGGAGAGAGTTTTCTGAAATTGATCATAATTAGTGTAATTAGTGCAGTTTTTCCTATTCATGTCTCTACCTTCAAGAACTTAATTAATCTTTATACCTATTACCATTCTTAATGACTTTCAGTGAGTCCATGGCAAATAATAGACACCATTCTCTTCTCTGATCAGCTGCATGAAAATATTAGGAAGAGACACACTGGCCAGACTGAGCATTTAGTCAAATTCCAACTCTGCCATTGACTTGCACAGTGGCCATGGCAAGCCATTTCTCTTTGCTCTGGACTGTTTTAGTCATATAGAAAATGGAAATAGCAAACTGATCCATACTGAAGTTCTATTCCAGCCCCAATTAAGATAAAGCTTGGCTTTGCTTAGCTTTGCTTGGCTTGATAAGTATTTTTGGAAGTGTAAGCATTATTGTTTTGAAAAATCCCTGTTAATCACACTGGGAAATTCTATTGTGTTGTTTAAACAAGCAAATTAAAAAGAGGAAAGTAATTGCAGCCTTCTCAAAAACTGAGAAGTGAATTCCGCATTTAGAGGCCCCCTGTTTACAAGTTGCTGATCCTGACCTTGTTTACAATCCTGATCTCAGCATGTGTTCCACCACTGCCTGTGTTTCCACTGGAAAACTAGACTGCTTCCTGCAGAAAGTCCAGGTCCACCAGAGGTGAGAGAGGACCTTGATTTAGAAGTTTAGTTTGCAGTCCAAGAGCTTCTTCCCAAGCAAGTGAACACTTTATAAGCCCTTGTTTGATAACTAGGAGAGTGAATAACCACCATCCAATTCCATCTTCTGCTACCAACCACCGGCTGTCATGCCTGACTCCCTTCATTTCCAACACCAAGGGGCTGGAGACATCTAATGGCAACAGTCTGCATAGCAGATCATTCTCTCCCACTGCAGCAGGCTGTCCTGCAACTTACCAATTCCAATATTTAACTCTTACAGTACCTCAGAAAGGTATGTGCCCAGGACCTGTGAAATGACAACGGCTGTGTGGGTGTATGACAAAATGGCATCCTACTAGAAGGAAAAATGAGATGCAGAGCAGTCAGTTGCACCTCTTGGACTGGCAAGATCATGGAGCAGATCCTCCTGGAAACTATGCTAAGTTGCTTACTTGCTACCACAGCAAGTAAGGAAGAGACTGGTGACAAACAACATGGCTTCACTAAAAGCAGATCCTGACAAATTTGGTGGATGCCTATGATGGAGTAACAATGTTGGTGAATGAGGAAAGAGAAACTGACATCATCTACCTGGACTTGTGCAAAGCATTTGTCACTGTCACACATGACATTCTTGTCTCTAAACTGGAGACACATCGATTTGATGGGTGGAAAATTTCTGAATAAGGCATTGGTTCCACTCAAAGGGTTGTGGTCAACAGCTCAATGTCCAAGTGGAGAGCAGTGATGAGTGGTGTCCTCAGGGTTGGGTTTTGGGACTGGAGCTGTTTAACATCCTTGTCAGTGACATGAACAGTGGGACTGAGGGTCCCTCAGCAAGTTTGCTGGTGACACCAAGCTGTGTGGTGTGATCAGCTGGAGGGAAGGGGTGACATCCAGAGGGCCTGGACAGGCTTGAGGGGTGGGCCTGTGAGAACATTATGAAGTTCAACAGGGCTAAGAGCAAAGTCCGGTACATGGGTCATGGCAGTCCCAAGCACAAATAGAGGCTGGGCAAAGAATGGATTGAGAGTAGCCCTGAAGAGAAGGACATGGAGGTGCTGGGGCATTAGAAAATGGACATGACCTGGCAATGTGTACTCACTGTCCAGAAAGNTGGTCATTTTCGTGTTGTCCTGAGAAGATATCCTCCGCGAATTTATTCACTATAGAGTGCTGCATCCAGCTCTGGGGCTCCAGCTTACACTTTTTATATATATATATATATATATATATATATATATACATATATATATACCTGTTAGAGTGGGTCCAGAGGAGGCCACAAAGATGATCATAGGCTGGAGCATCTCTGCTATGAAGATCGGCTGAGAAAGTTTGGGCTGTTCATCCTGGAGAAGAGAAGGCTCTAAGGAGATTTTATAGCACCTTCTGTTACTTAAAGGCAGCTACAAGAGAGCTGGAGAGGGACTTTTGACAAGGGTGTGTAGTGATTGGACAAGGGGAAATGGCTTTAAACTAAGAGAGTGTAGTTTTAGATTAGATATGAGAAAGAAATTCTTTACTGTCAGGGTGGTGAAGCACTGGCACAGGTTGCTCAGAGAAGTTGTGGATACCCCATCCCTGGCAGTGCTCAAGGCCAGATTGAATGGAGCTTTCAGCAATTTTGTCTAGTGGAAAATGTCCTTGCTCATGGCAGGGGGTTGGGACTAAATTGTCTTTAAGGTTCCTTTCAACCCAAAACATGCTATGATTTTGCGATACTATGATTATATGTAAATTTCTCTGTGACAGAAAATGGACAGTGCTCAGACAATACATTAAAATTTATTCAGGTGTCTGTATTTTGCTAGGCCATCTTTACTCTGTTCTCTTCATTGAAGTGTGGAAGAAGGATTTAAGACAGAATAGGTGCATGAATGAGTTACTATAGTATTCTTGATGGTATCCTCACAGTGGAAAAGCACCATACAGAAAAAACAAAAAGTATGGTCTCCCATGGAGGAGACAGGAAATATAGAACACATCTAACATCACATTCTGACTAAGAAAATTGGAATAGATTAGGTTGGTTTGACATATGTCCTTTATTCTGCCTTCAGGGTCCTCCATGCCCTGGGTGAAATGAGTCCATGACACGAAAGCTGCGAATTTCTGAGCATACTCTCAGAAGATGTAATATTTCCTAACAATCTTTGCTGAATGGAGATAAATAGGTGCTGTTGAACATTTCAGGTAAAATGTACAACAACAAGTATACCTCCAAGGAGATGCTCATCTCTTACGAGGGAAGGTTGAGAGAGCTGGGCCTGTTTAGCCTGGAGAAGAGATAACTGAGAGGGGGCCTCATCAATGTCTGTCAGTGTCTGCAGGGAGGTGTCAGAGGATGGACCAGGCCCTGCTTGGGGGTGCCCAGCAATGGGACAAGAGGGAACAGGCAGAAACTGATGCCCAGGAAGTTCCACCTGAATACAAGGAGGAACTTCTTTACTGTGCAGGTGACTGAGCACTGGAACAGAGGCCAGAGAGGCTGTGGGAGTTTCCTGTACTGGAGATACTCCAGAATTATCTGGACACAATCCTGTGCAATGTGCTCTGGAATGACCCTGCTTGAGCAGGGAGGTTGGACCAGATTACCCACTGTGGTCCCTTCCAACCTGACCCATTCTGTGACTGATTTCCAGACATGCTGCACCTTCTCTGGAGATGGCTCCTTGCAGAGCTGGGACAGGAGCTGGGACATGGCATGTCAGTGTCTGGGTCTGATTGAGACACTGGCCACTTTTACTGCAACATTCCCGTTCTTAGGACCAGGACAGTGATACCCCATGTTTCCCTCAGGGGCGCTGAGAGACTCCCCACAGACACTGACAGGTGAGTTGAGAAGAATCTCACTCAGCACTGGAAACTATTCCCATCTGCCCCTTCCCCTCCCAGGGTTGCTCTCACCTCAGAGGTTCCAATGTGGGCAAAGACAACTCAACTACTTCCGTGAAAGAGCCAAAGACTTAAACTGACTGTCACAGTAGGAAGCTGTGGGTGGTTACTTCATAAACCACTGCAGCAGGAGTCACCAGGGATTGCCTGTCAGCCTAGCAAGTATTTAGTGTCCTTGGGAGACTATATGATATGCTGCAGAATGGTGGAGAAGCAAAGTCCAAGAATAGCTGTAGACTACACTGCAAAAAACAGTGTTTAAAAAACCTGTGTTTAAAAAAAACAGTGTTTAAAAAAACAACCAACAAACCACTCCAAACCCTGGTGTTTCTAAGACCATCATAACCCCAGTCTGGCAGAAGCATCCACCCATGCCCTTGACCAAGGGTGCCTGAAGGGGGTTCCAGGGAGGCCCCTCAGCCCTCTCTCACCAGCTGGGCTCCTCAGGCTGCTGTGAGGCTCTGTCCTTTCCCTCCGTATGTGTCTAGGGGTGGTGTCCTTGCTGAGAACACAGGGACTGTGTGCTTGACTTCCTCCAGACAAGGTATTTAAGAAAGCTGTAACTGTCACAGGTGGCCATGACACCTTAACAACCACTGCCCAGTACATCTGGATTAGCAGTGGAGTTACAGTCCTTCCTGAAACCTTCACACAAAATCTGTTCCTTCTAGGCTGGTCAAAAACTAAGTGGCAAAACAGTAGTGTGATTTTATCTTTTGCAATGATTTACCATTGGTTAAATTTATTTTCTGATCTCCAGTTATATGCTATCTCCAGAGAGTTTCATGGCTTGTCTAAGGCCCATTTAATTCAGTGGCTTTGTGTCAGCTTCATCCTACTTGCATTGTGAATGTGCCCTTTAATAGGTACAGCTGTAAAAATATATTAGCTGCTTCTCTGTAGTCCTGTTTTTTTCAGCTAAAAATAAAAGAGAAAAGTATATATGTGGAGGAATGAAGTTTCTGATCAAAACAAGCCTTTTCCCATTTCAAATTAAATTTGAGAAATAGCTATGACCTCATCAAAAAACAGAAGAGGGAATGTTGAAATTTCAACATATCCAAGCTATTTTACTTTTTTTTTTTTTTTTTTTTGTGAAGTAACATTTGGTCCATGATAGCTCAAGGGATGAAGTACAATACCAGAGTGTGGAGCACTTTGGTACATCACAAGACTTACTTGCTTATTTTGGAATAAAAATTATAACCAAAGTCTTTTCTCTCCCAGGTGCAGCTCCTAGCCACCAAGTGGGCCAGAGGGATGTGTTCTCCATGTCCTGGAAGAGCCATGGCACTCAGCAGAAAGAAACACCTGAACATCCATTTCAACTAGAGGAAAAAAATCCAAAACAAGAATGAGCTTTATAAATCAGTAGTGGAGACACTCACTTGTTCATCCAAGTGCTGGAGAGCTCAGACAGGGACTGAATACCCTGTAGGGCACTGATGGATAGTGCTCATGGGGTTTGAATCAGGAGACAGTCAGATAAATGGCTTTCTGCAATGAGGATGATCAGACCAAGGTAGAGAGAGAACAGCTTTTCCTAAATAGCTTTATGAGCACCACCTAAACTAATGTCTGAGACTTGTAATCAAGTATTTTGTTTCTAGTTTCCTCCATTCTTAATTAAAACACCCTAAAAGAATTTTTTGTTCTCTAAAAAACTTGACTAGGTCAATCTCAAGTGTTTTTATTTCCATTTTTGAGCTCTAACACTGCACTGAAAAAGTAATATTTATTGCAAGCCAAATCCCACATTTTCCTGCTAAGACATGTGCACTATGCTTCAATACTAAGCTGTCAAATGATATGGGACCCTGCCACCCTCTGCTTACTTCCTATTGATTTTGAAGCTGGGACCTACTGCATGAAACTGATAGTCTGACTGGGTGCTAGCTTGGGTTTTGAGGCAATTCAAGGGTAAAATGATTTAAGGCAACAATATGTGAGAAATCAGCATTCAGGGTATTACCATTCTTGTCTAACTAACAGTGTCATGAAACTGGCCTCATGTCTATCACAGCCAAGGAGAAGGCTGACACAGTATCTCAGTACACACACAACTACATAATCTGCAGCTTGCCGCAGACTTAATGTCCACAAAGATTTCAGAAAGAAAAAACAAGGCAGCATCACTGAAAAAGGATAGATAATAACTGATTCAACCATGCTTCAGTAGTAGAGAAAGATGGTCAGCTGTGGGATGAAAAGAGGTTCTGATATTTTCTTGAGCTGGAGTCCTTTTACTCTTAAGCATGTCTTGAGATTTTGGGTTGTTTTCTTAATCTTAAAATTATTAAAAAAAAAAACAACAAACCTTTTCAAGAACAGGCTGCTCAGTTTGTACCCTACTTCCTGCACCTGGACACTGGACAAAGATGTTACATGTTTCAGGAAGCAGCACATTTGTCAGTGTGCAGCCCCCAGCTGAACAAAGAGCTGGATTCATGGATGCAATATCAACTATGGAAATGTTCCACCCTGCCCCTCCCTGGCTTCTCATCCAATCTGTTGAAACAAAAAATGAATTGTCGTTGGATTTTGCAGCCTTTGAGGTTCCTCAGCAGATCAATCTTGGACACCTTGATGGTCCCTAATTTGAATGAAATTGCACAAGAACCACAAGAATTTGAGTTTAGATAGTGAGCAATGTTTTTGGGTTTTTTTCTAATAAGAAGAATCTGCTGCCAAAGAAGAGATGAGAAGCAGTCTCTGCAGCCAGGAAAGGTAAATGTGCAGTGAATAACAGTCAGATCTGACTTTGCTCCCATACAGCAGCACCACTTCAAAATATCTCTTGCCCTGGAGAAGCAGGACAAAGTTCCCTTTTGACAGGAGCTTGGTGTTTGTTAACAGTGTTTGCTCTGCCTGACATGACAGTTAAAAGCTCTAGAGCCACACCACATTAACTCAACATTGTCATATTCAGCAAAACATTTAAGCAGTTATTCAGCTTGAGTAGGGCTAAGTAGTCCCACTGCCAACAACAGGACTTCTCAAATGCTTAAATGTATGCATGTGTTGAAGTACCTTGCTAAATCAGGGCTTCAAACCCTGATAGCCTGCTGAACCAGAGTGATCAGTCTATTCTTCACCCCTAGAGCCTTATGAACACCCCTGGCATGCAACGTGCAAAACTAATTTTAGTTAATT
The DNA here is from genome assembly GCA_013400695.1 of Neodrepanis coruscans. Lineage (NCBI taxonomy): Eukaryota > Metazoa > Chordata > Aves > Passeriformes > Philepittidae > Neodrepanis > Neodrepanis coruscans. The sequence continues at coordinate 11,702 of VYZS01003816.1, read as the reverse complement.
GGATAAAATTGTGTATGTACACTCGGTGACCGCTGAGAGTTTTGAAAACTAATTATACTGGTGTCACCCTGCATACCTATTTCTATCATTAGTCACATCCACCTATAGGAAACATGGAACTGTCATCAGATACGCTCTGTAATCTGTCCTAAAAGGCTGGCACATCTCCAGCTCCGGGTGAGTTTCCTCCACAGTTGTCACACAGTGTGGTACAGCTACCTGTGATAACTGTTGAGCAGACAGACGTCTTTTGTGCTGCCATTTTTAATGTGTTTCACAACATACCCCTTTCAAAGACAAATAATTTCCGCCGGGCAAGAATACTGTCAGCCTGGCATCAGATAAGTTCTCAGGAGAGAGCTGTATCCTGCACTGCCTGTTTTATCTAATAAAGACTTTTCCATCCCCAGTCTATTGCTTATAATTTAGCCTTCATAAATTGACTTGCCAACACAGTTGGACAGAAGAAAGTAAGATGCTGGCATATCTTCAGAGTCCTTTCACCTGACATAAACCACCCACTGTCAAAGCAGGGGGGAAAACATTTTGGCAATTAGAAACTGAATTTCTGTTTACCATTCTCCTCCCCTTCAGGTACTGTGACAAGAAGTAATGTTTTGGTCATTCACATGCTGACACAAGACAGCATTTTGAGGCTGGAGATGAAATGAAGTCTGAGATTAACATCTTTCTATTTCAGGAGGGGAGAAAGTGCTGCACCTACCTAACTTGAAAACTTTAAATGAAAACAGAGCTGTGAAAAGTACAGGTGGCATCAGATGTATCATCATCTGTTTCCTCACATGTTAGAACAGCTTTACAAAGGTGTTTATTCCCTTTTCCCTTTGCTCCTTTCTCTAGGTAAGTTTGGTGACACCTGGCTTGGTCCCTACCCTTGATGGAGCCACCAGCACCTTCCCAGGCAGGCTGCAGCAGATCCTGTGCATGCTGCATCCATGGACAAGCTCAAAAGCTTTGCCATGCACAAAATCCTTGCCATGCACAGCTGGCAGGGTAAAATTGTCCCCAGATGTTGGAAGAGAACATACCCTGTGGATGATACTGGTAGCAAATATCAGGAGGCAACTGGCCATTTTTGAGATTCCCAGGGCCCCAGGTCTGCTGTGGGCTGGGTGCAGGCAGGGAGGGCAGGAGCAGACTTTTCGTCTGCACGTTTGGCAGACTGGTGCCCACATGTAGTTTGCATTTTCCACGTTGCCTTAGTTCAAAGGAGCATTAATACTTTGTTGCTAATGAGATAAAGTAGCCAATCACCTGCTGTGCTGGCTTAGGGAACGAGCACAGCTTTCACCACACCAGCTCTCCCACTGCTGAGCAAAGAGAACATCTGCCTTGGCACACACAACCCCATGGAGTCGTTTGCTCCTCTTCTTCCCAGTGTTCTCACCTGTTGGTGTACTGAGGCAAGTGCTGCTTTCCCTCTGTCAAACCATTACATACCACAGCACAGATTCTGCAGGCACTTAGGCACTCACAAGAGACCCCATAGAGGAAAGTCAGCAGGTTCCTGGGAACAAGGGTGTTCATGGGCACGTCTGCATGGCTGAGACCCAGACTCCTTGTAATCAGGGAAAAATAAGCACTGGCTTCTAGTCCCATAAAAGTGCACTAAACCCTCACCCTGCTATATGTCATGCTTTGATAATTGTCTCTAAAATTAAATCTAATAAGAGCTAAAGTGTTTCAAGAGTTTTCTTGGATGCAGAGTTTATAGAAGGCATGATGGAAAAAATATAAAAATTATACCATCTAACCTCTGGGAGAAATAACACTTGGATTTGTTAATTTTGGACAACATCTAAATTCTTTTGCTGGCACAGTTTTAAACTACATCCCCATAATGCATCTCCTCATATTTTTACAGCAGCAATAAGAAAATTGGCTAAAAACACAGTAATGCCCCTTTTGGATCCTAATGTATCTTTTGAGACTAATTTGTTCAGTTTAATGAAAAAATAAAGTCAGTATGGCCATCTTCCAGTCCTGGTAACAATATCCTTTACTGGGATAATCACAGCAGTGGCAGGTGAACGTCACGGGCAGGGACACTATTAACTATATCAGTTTGCTCAGGGCCCCATCCAACCTGACTGATCCCACCTTCTTAACTCTTGCCACACTGGAAAGACAAAGGATGAATAAAGACCATTATACAGAAGCTTGTAGCCAGCAGAAAACAGCTTTAAGCCTAGAATTCAAGAGGTTAGGTTAATAGTTGAGTTGGAGTTTCTTCAAAGCACGACAGAGACAACAGAGAAACCAGGGGTGTTCAGATGAAAGCAAACAAACACTTTTTGTTTCTTAATCATCGCATGTTTACCAGATGTTTGACAAGTCATCACGTGTTGTCTGAAATTGTGGTTTAATTACAGCCTAGACACAAATGTATAAAATGATTTTCCAGGGGCCATTTAGATTCAGTATGCAGGTGTTCCATGAAGAGCAATATGCCAGTGTATATTGTATATTGATCATTTTGGTTTTCAGAAGGTATTTCTTAGTCTGATGACAGTAGCTTTCAGAGATAAGAATGGTCTCTGCAGAGACTGTCCCCCAACTTGGGGTACAGCTAAAATCCTGAAAGCTGTACTGATTTAATTACAGCTATTCAGAGAGAGTGAAAGATTTCATTCAGACTTTCCTGAGATAGAAAAGAAGGGGGTAATAGAAATTCTCTTATTATCTCAACTGCAGGGGTTGTGACCAAGAGCACATTCTCATTTGCTGTCTATACAGCTGTAATTAAATCATTTCAGCTTTCAGAGTTTTAGCCTTACCTCAAGTTGGGATAAAAATTTGCAGTGAAAGAGATGAGATAACACCACATGAAAGCAGTCAGTAGAAATTATTAGATGCAGCAGCTGACAAGGATCCAACTGCACCTTACACCCACAGCAACACTACCTAGAGGATCATGGAATACCCTTGTGCCCTGCCAGACACATCTGCTGGTTAATAAAGCAGAAGCCCAATCCCATCCGTGACCAAAACTTGAGAAAAGAGTTTGGAAAAGCTCCATTTTCCCAGGGAATATCAAACTCTTTCTCGCTGGGTGCCCCAAAGAACATAAGCTCATTTTAATTGGAAAAAAAACACCCCACAATGGCAGAAAATCAGCAGGGCTTTGCTATTAATGGATGCTTTGATAAAGTCCTGTATGTGTTTGGAGACAGACTTGTTGCAGCTGTTACCTGCTGTGCCCCTGGCCCAAAAATGCAGCCAGACTGCTGGGGAATTAGGTGAGGTTTTGGGCAGGACGGCAGTGACAGCAGCAGTTTGAGATGTGACTGTCTCTTGATTGAGCACCACCTGCTCAAGCAGGCACTGTGCATCCTAAAGAGCAGTGACCTGCCCAAGGCAGGATGTCAGAACAGGCAAGTGCAGGCTCCCAACCCCAATGCAATGAACCAGTAGTCCAGCTTCTGCCTCACCAGGAGGGCTCACCTTCAGGTGTAAGTACAATTTCCTTCCCAGATTGTGAGCCCCAACTTTTCAGTCTCACACAGTGGCAGGGTGCTGCAACTCTGCTCCTTGGCGGTCATTCAAGGCTCAGGGACAGAAAATGCTGTTGTTGCTGTCACCATCCCTGTAAATGTGACAAACATGATGCCTCAGCATGTGAGAGAACAGTGTGAACAGATGCAGGTGTTCAGAGCAAGGGAGCATCCCTAGAGATATAGACTTTAACTAGCAGTGAAACTGGGCCAAAGACAAGTGGAGGGATGAGAGGAGTTAGTCTGGGAAAGATCTGACTCAGGATAAAGACATATTTTGCTTTGCTAGAGGCTAACTAGTGTTTGATAAATACATTGGACCCTGCCCTCATACCTCATCCCCATACACTTCCATGATGTCAGGTATCTCATGGTCCTGCACACCTCCTATTACTGCCTTGCAATAAATATATCAGGCAAGGAGAAAAGCATCTAAACACAAACTGTGATAATAACAGAGAGAGTAAATGCTCCCAGAATTATCACATCTTTAAAGCCCCACCCAGGGAGTTCCTCCCTGGACATTCATGTTTATCATAAATTGCTAAGAGCTGACTCTTTCAACATAAGGAAAAACACCATATAGACGAGCATAGTTGTAGGATATAGCAGGGTTATGAAACATAGGTATATGAGAACAAATAATATGTGGCCCCTAGGGTAAAGGTATCAGTCTTTCTTTAAGGTGCAGCATCTTAACTGTAATATCTGGCCCCTCTTAGAGCTGGACATACCTCTAGGTAGCATTGGCTGCATCATTTCAGATCCTGCTGTTCTTGAGCAAAACTCCCCTTCAGGCATTTTGCCTGATTCACAGCCACTAGGCTGGACCTTTTGGAGGTTGGGTTGAAAAACGCTGGGGAAAAAAGCAAAGTTCTTTTCTGTACCTGCTAAAACACAAAACTTTCTCAGCTCTACAGCCTGGCAGAGCTTAATATCTCATTTGTCAAAGTGACAGTCAATTCCCCATGATAGATCATATGATTATTAATTCTATCTTCAGGAGATACTCATAATTCGGAAGTTTTTTGAATCAAGGTAGTAATATAACACTTAAAGGAAAAAAAAAACCCCAAACCAACCATCCCCTCCACTCCCCCACCCCAATTTCCATTTCATTAAAATTTCAGAGATAAACAAGAAAAGTTACAGCTAAAAGATATCCCTGCAAAACCTAAAGATTCCTCACTGGGGCTGAGATGATGGTCTGATGTAGAGAGACTAAATACAAACCAGCACAGGCAGAGACTAATTAAAAAGTGCTGCGTCTGTATCCTCTGTAACTAGTTGGGCTTGAAAGCATTGGAATTTTAACTGCAAATAGTTTAATTTCTCTCATTGTGCAAAAAGCTCCTGGTTCTTCAGAGGTTCAGCTTTCTGGCTGAGATTACCCATGCTTAGAAAATAAGTGATTTTAAGGATTTCTCCAAAGAAATATCACTTAGAAAGCTTTATCTTGGTTAACTCTTCTCAGCTAAACCAAAAAGCACAACACCTCTCACAGTTATGAAAGTTGTCTCATGACATATTTCCAAACTGGTTTCTGAAGGCTGGATGAACTTTAGTAGAAACTTGGCATGAAGGCATAGGACTAGTCATCCCCTGCAGTTTGGGAGGTGGTGGTGGGAATTCTGAGATATGCGATACAAAGAAATCCCCCGCTGAGCATGTTCATTGGGGATCAATTTCTACCCTTTCTATGGCAAAACCAGTAAAAGAGATTAGGGGAAGGGAAAAACCTCCTCTGTGAACTTGCAGGCAGGCACTTTCACATGAACCCTTGCAAGGCCTGTGTTTTCCACCAACACTCTGGCAAACGCAGTAGCATCACTTGTGCAAATGCTGGTGAAAAACAACTATAGGCAAATATTAAGGTTTTCTCTGAATGAGTGTTCACAAATAATGCTTCGGAGAGCTCTTGGCTGGAACAAAATCTATCTAGTCAGAATTTCCAGCACAGCTAAGGACACTAGACTAAAACAGCTGATGAATTGGAAAAAACACACCCTACATACAGGGACCTTCCATGACCCTCCCAGCAATAACCTGGCAGAAATAACTAAACACTTAAACCCATAAACTTCTGTGCTGGGAATTGTCTCTCCTTGAGCTCTTCCTTAAAAGCATGTGAGTCAAATATTGCTGTAAACTGGGCAGTACTAATGCATTCATTGATCAGACAGGATGCATCCACCCAGCACTGCAGTGGAGGTTTCTGTTTGTGCACCCTTTCCTACCTTTCAGTGGAATTTCATTTTAAGCAAATTCCAGGATAATCACTATATTTGCTTAAACCTGCACATGCGTGACAAAGCTGTCCCCAGCCCATCTGCTCTGGCAGCCTCTGTCATGTAAAATGGACACTCATCCAAGGTGTTGGAAGCAGGAGGTCACCAGCAGCAGAGGGGCAGAGGCACTGGGGAATTGGTATCACCAGACACTGAGAGGCCCATGATTCAGAGCCAAGGTTTTACACCCCTCACACATGCATATGTATTTTACCTCATTATTGGCTTCAGCTGTACTTATTGTTACCAATTTGTGTCCCGATGCTATTTTTCCAGGCAGCCTCAGTGGGAGACATTTGTGTGCAGAGCAATATTTGCATTTCTGCAGGTCTTTACGGGCATACATATTGCTAATATGCACATAAACAGGATGCCATTCATATTTAAACAGTGCTTTTGGAGTCGAATGGCATCACAGCTGAGGGAATGGAAACATTCTGATTTGTATCACTTATCTCAGCGGAGGTTGCTTCCTTCACATATTCTGACTTCTGCAGAGTCGCTACAATAAGGCAGTTATATTCACATAGGATGAGACACGAGGTATTCAATAATCCCCACTTCCTCCCCCAAAAGCCTAATAAGCTTGCTTTGCCCGTTGATCTTTACAGTCACTCACCTCTCCGTTTTTTCCAGACTACTGTGCTTCCTTTCTACTTCAGCTCTTTTCTGCATTTCCATTTGCATATATTCAAGGCCCTAAAGAAAAACAGCTCTGCATTAAAAGGCTATTACAGAAATATATGCTATTTAAGTAACAATAGAACATGTTTTTTGTTGGGAGGAAAAAAAAAAAGAGAATATTTTAGTTCCCAACAAGATTTGAAAGGATGCCACATGATGTTCAGCGTACTTTGGCTCACAGAATTTGTCCTGCAGTTTGTTGCAGCTTCTGCTTTAGTCGTATCATCGTTTTTGCAGAAATAGGACTGTAACAAGACTCTGTGTATGTGTGCTCAGACACCTCCCTCGTCATTTGAGGCTCTCCCCAGACACAGAGGACCCGATGCTTCACAGCACTGCTCCCTCTGCTGCAATTTTAAGAGGGTGTAAAGCAGCACTTCTCACACTGGGTAGCATTTCACACTGCCTTCAGCCTGCTCAGGGAGCCTGGCTCAGCAGGGCTCAGCTTAGCTAGGGCATCGGTTCCTAAAGCTTTTCATTCCTAGAAGTCATGGCTGTGTCAAATAGGATGCTTCTCCAACACCTTCATGAGATAAAATCCCCAAAGGGTGTGCACTTGCAAAAAACATACAGCAAAACAACTCCTCCAACCTTTTGGGTGCTTATGTGCACGCCTGGGAATCTCTCTTGTCACTCCCAATGGGTTTAATGGCCAGGATTGAGGCCATTCTCATCTCATCTGTCTGCCATGGCCTTTGGCTGGGAGTCACTGTCACTCAGCAGAACTTGGTGAGTGGGCTCGTTGTCCTACAAATCTTTATCAAAACATAGCCCTGCAATTGGATTAAACCAACCCAGAACTACACTCCCTCCCAAAGGGGTGGCCCCGTCATCCTCCAGCTTGGCTGTGACTTCCCAGTGTCCCCTCCCACGGTGCTGCTGACCCTGCAGCCCACAGGGAGAGGGAGCCAGGTGCTGATGGAGCTGAAAGCTCACCTGGCAAAAGAAGAAAAAAGACCTTTTTTTCCCCAGGTCAGCAAGGCACCTTGTCCCACCCTATGGGTGGCAGGAGCTCACGGCTGAGAGAAGTGGGCACTCTCTCTTTCAGCAAGTAGTCCATTAGTTCAGCCACGTTGACAGCAAAATAATATCTGATATCTCGAGCACTAATTTAAACAGCTCTTAATTTTTGTTTTGCCTTAGCACCCTGGGGCTGGTAGTGCCATAGCAAATTGCCAGTGCCTCTGCTAAGGGAACAAGATTCTGAGAGAAGGTCAGAGGATGGCAGCAGTATCTGCACCTGCTGCAAATCCGTCTACTTGCTTCTTCCTTTGAGGTATGAGGGGGGGTGCTATTTTTAACAGAATCATCTCAGTGACCCAAGGTGTCAAAGTGCAGTTTCACAAGGAGTTTCATCAGTGCAAACAGGGTGGAAGCAAGCTGTGAGGACCTGGGGACGGAGGAGTCCCTTAGCCCAGCCTCACCATAGGAGCCACGAGGGGGGCTCTGAAGTGGTTCAGGAGGAAAGAGGCTTCCCTCTCGCATTTGAGTGCACAAATATCTGTGGTGTTACCTGTTCCCTTCAAGATTCAAGCTGGTTTTCAGGCAGAAGCTCTTCTTTTGCCTTAAACTCTGCGAATAACTGAGCAGGATACATGAATAATTCCCATATTTTCCCCAGCATAAATTTTTTTTGCCAGTGAGTTCAGAGGTGTCTACTTTATAGGTGTGAAAATGAGAGGCAAAAGACAACAAACTATTGCATCTATCCTTGTATTTCAGAAAGCAGTAGAAAAAAACAAACAGTTTTTGAATGCAGGACAAAAGGTCCTCCAAAAAGAAATGTGCAGGGTCATGACTCTTCAGTGTTATTCTCATGAGGAAACAGAGGGGATTAAAAGAAGAAACTCTAAAATCCTAGTGACATATTTATTGATTTTGTGTGTGAAATCATAGAAACAGCTAATTTCTCCACCTTTATCCAAGGATTTCCACAGCCTTTATTTATCGGGTATCCAGGGTAGACTCACGGATAACCACACTTCATCATTCTACCAGGAAGCTCATTCAGACTGGAACTTGGACTATTGGTTTTTAATTTTAGTGCAGTTTTTCATTTTGATAGCTCTTCCACCTGACACGGAATTGCCACGCTGCAAATTGAATACAATAAAATTGCTAATCAGCCCATTAGAATATGTTGATGGTATAACATCTATTAGTTGCTGAATAATGTCTTCCTCCAATGTATTTTGAATTAAGTCTGCATGATAACAAAATTAATCCAGATAAGTGTACCTACCCATAAACACAGTGTGTACATTCATGCACAGCCTCCTCTTGGAAATCTGTACAACTTTTTAATATGGTGACAATCCCATACAAATACCAGGGAAAGAAAATATGTCTTCAAGCAGTGAAATAAGCAATTAAATACAAAGAAATTATCCATGAAGCAACACAGGCTACAGCAGTTTGCTCTGATCATGTGTCTTTCATGGGAACACAAAAAGTATTACAGGCTCCAAACTCACATCATAGTGAATTTGATTTTTGATTGCTTCTCATCCCAGGAATACCTCCCACATTTTACTTCCCCAACTGTTAAACCAAATCATTCTCCTGCACTGTCGTTTTCTTACCCTATTTTCTCCTGCTTTTTTCCCAAGCTCTTGCCTGATGATTTCTTAGGTCCTTAATTCTGATATGAAGAGACTACAAATTTTCTCAGCACCTGAAGAAGAGCCCTTATCCTGTTTCTTTTAAGGACTCATTTAATTTCTCTACCCTAGTGCAAGTCTTCACTTGCTCTACTATTGCAAAGACCCAAAATGTAAGTTTTTTTCCCCTTGGCTTCTCCTCCCTGGGGAAAGATAATTTTCTACACTGGCAATTTCCCTTGACAGCATCCTCTGGTACTACATCCTGTGTGGTTGAAAGCTGCCATGCCAAGAATGTCTCTGTCTAAAGCTGAAATAGAAAGTAATAGTGAATCCAAAATGTCCCTTATTTGTTTAATATGCTCAATTGAAAGCTCCTGATCATTACAAAATAAAAATACTGAAGCTGTTATGTGGAAATTTCTCCCTGTCCACACCAGTTCTTTAGCAGAATCAGTCTTCATGTTAATCTTCTAAAAGAAACATAGTGGTCATAATGTAAACCCCTGGATGAGTTTACTTTTTCATAGGAATTTTGGAATTTTATATCAGTTAAAATCCAGACTGTGTCACTTAGGGGATGAGTTTGAGAGTAAGTTACTTCCAAGAAACATCAGGACTCTACAATACACAGATAAGAAAAGGAACAATACAGTTGAAATGGGCAAAGATGATTCAGTTCAATCCGAGGAGAGTTGCTTTGTGTTCCCAGTCAGTTTAACAATCCTTTCATCTTTCAAGGAAATTATAACTATGATACATTGGGACAAAGTTAGCAACTTCTCTTTTTATCTAAGTCCTATTATTGGTGCTTGTCACAGCCATTCAAGGACCTCCTGGGAACCACAATGGACAATTGCATCCTGCTCTCTCTGCCAGCAAGAGGCTGGGTATCATTAACAATGCTTAAATTAATAGCGAATTTTGGAGGGAGTAAATGTACCCCTGCAGGAAACCACGGATGAAGAGACAGGATATACATCTCAGTTCAAAGCCCTGCCTGTGAGTGGAGGTCTGTGACATTTTCCTGATCAAAATTAGACATTCATAAGTTCACTGCAGCAAGGTGCACATTATTGTTTTGGTCTATGGAATCAATAGCTACGAGGGAGGAGGTGGAAGGTGGCTTTTTGAAAAAGGGAGTGTTTTTCACAATGGAAAGAAATCGATAATATGTAATAAGTGGCTGTAGGTGGTTCCCTGTCCTTGCTCCTTTTTGTGCAATGTAGGTCTCAGGGCTCTGAAAGGAACTGGAACACAGGGTGAGGTCTTTCATCAAATTTTGTGTTACTGTGGATAACAGAGCATCCAAATTTTGCCATATTATGTGAGCAGAGGAGATGTGCAGAAGCAAAATAGCTTGAGTTTAGTCTAGGTGAGGTTGAAGTGGGACAGGAATCAGAGGGGAAGCCTGGCTTGTGGCCAGAAGCAGCCCACCAAACCTTTGCATGCAGTCAGAGAGAGGGATTTAATATCTGTGGCCAAGAGGCAGTGGATCTTGGAGGGTGTAGGGATCCTGCCTGGCAACAGCAAAGGGGCTGCCCCGGGATGAATGTCCTGGCACTCCAGGTTTGGAACTGAATGCAGCCTGGAACCCTGGAGTTACAAAGAGCTCAGGGCATCCCGCAGCAGTGTGTTCCTGCTCCTCACTGCTCCTCCATTAACCTGAGTACATTTTACCTGGCAGTGGGAAATGCTTGTGGGACTTGTCTCATGGGTGCCACTCCACTGAGGCTTAGTGAACTCAGAGCTTCCACTGGGGATGGGAAGAATGGGAGATGAACAGTCTGATGCCCCCTTCTTAGGGAACTAGAGGGTTGAATTGTTCAGGGGCTCGGTATCTGGTGGTCAGAGCTTTTCCAGAGTGTAGTACATGTCAAACCAGTGCTCACCCCCAGGCTGAACTCTGATCCAGAATAAACAGAGAAAATTTTCCGAATTTGCACTGTTGTCACTGAGCCAGATAGACACAGAAGTACTTGTTGCACTGCAAATGACTCTTGTTATGTGATCCCTCACTGCCATGCTACATCTACTAAAGAAATAAAACTGGAACCATCGGTCTTGGAGCGAATGCCAGGGTTATCCCTGCACCTCTCAGAAAGAACTCACCACTTCTATGGGAATGAAGGAAGCAGTAGCAGCACTTCATGCCTTATCTCACTTAAGGCTGGTCAAAGTTGCTATATTCCTTCTTTTCTAAACTGGACCTGACTGGTATAAGTAATAAGTAATTTGGAGGCTCTGTAACTGCAATACAGTCTGCATAGTCTCAAGATCATAAACTGGGATAAAGAGAGAACTAGTTAATCTACTCCATCTTCTGTCCATTGCAGCTTCTTTCCTTCTTAAATCACAGAACAGTTTGTGTTGGAAGGAAGCTTAAAGATGGGCAGGGACACCTTCCACTAGGTCAGGTTGCCCAGCAACATATCCACTCTGGCCCTGAACAATTCCAGGATGGGGCATTCACAACTCTGGGCAACCTGTTCCAGTGCCTCAGCACCATCACAGTCAAGAATTTCTTCCTAATGTCTACTAAAACCTACTCTACTTCAGCTTTAGGTATGCCCTTTTGTCCTACCAGTACAAGCCCTTGCAAAAATTCCCTCTCC
>VYZS01003801.1:0-20683 GCA_013400695.1 Neodrepanis coruscans | reverse complement strand
GGATGGAGGGAAGGAGGGATGGAAGGACAATGAATGGCAGTGGTGCTGGGTGGATGGCTGGCTATTCAAATGGCTGTGAAGGTGGATGGAGGGATGGATGGATGGATGGATGGATGGATGGATGGATGGATGGATGGATGGATGGACAGATAATTAGGCAGACATGTGGATGGACAGATAAAGATATCAGAGTTTGACTTCCAGCATCTTACTCAAGTTCTAATCTAATTTTTTCTATTGCATAAAGTAAAGATATTTTGTATTCCCCTTTCCTGCTGGCTCACACATGGCCGTTGACTATCCTGTTCTAATGCTTCAGATTCTGCTTGGCAGAGACACTGAAGACATTTCATCACCCACTAGGCTTGTGTGGGGAAAGGCTCGGTGCAGCAATGGGCCCATAAACCTGCCTCCCTTGCCTTGCTCCTGCCTGCCCAGTGCCTAGCCTGAGGGAAAGATTGAGAGCAGGGGAAAGCTCTGGGGTGTCCAGCTCTACTTCTCAGGACTGTGTCTGAGAGCTTGGCTGCAGCTAGTGGCTAAAGGACTAAGCAGGGAAGGAGAAAAAGGCACCTTAAATTATTTCCTATTTGTCCTTAAACACACTGCAAACATACTGGCATTCATCCAGAAGGGCTGAGGGAGCCATTCCTGGAATACAGGTCTTTGAAAGCAATGCTCCTTTCCAAGGAATGATTTAAGGTTCCTGATGAAGGAGAAACCCAAAGCACAGTTTCAAAGGAGGCATTTCACCTAGCAGGGTTTGCTGAGGATCTTACTGGAACAAAGACAGGTCCCCAGGTTTTGTTTTTTTTTTCCCCACCCCATTCCAGGTCTGGGAGTCCCACTCAACTACACTGCTGTGCAAATGTTCCTTGTCAACACAGGCAGTTCCTTTGGGAAGGGGCAACACAGGGGCAGTTACCCCAGAATGCTGGAGCAGCCCTGTCTTGCACTGTGAACACCAGCTGTACTTTAGGATTGGGATGGATAGAGGTGACGAGAGCTCTTATTGGGAGTCTCCGCTTCCTATTGACTGGGAATGGGCAGGAGCCCCCTCCAGCCCACACAGAGCTTCACAGCTCCCTTGAGCAGAGAGAGAAAGGAGGTTTGCCCACACTCATGGTCATCATGTCACGATGTCCACGATGGTGTCTGTGCTGCAGGGCCAGCCCTGTTGGATGAGACACAGGCAGAAACAGAGCCAAGAGCTGAAGGCTGCAGCTTGGATAGTTTGAGATGGACATGAAGGAAAATTTATTTTCCAGGAGGGTGGTGAAGCACTCGGTCAAATACTTACAGAGAGGATGGGGAATCTTCTTCCCTGGAGGTTCTCAAGGCTGTGTTGACAAAGCCACAGTTGGCCTGGTCTTCTGCTGAGGACAGACCTTTTCCAAGTGGGACACTCAACTAGACACCTTCAAAGATCCCTTCTCACCAATACTGCTCACCAATACAATTGGCTAGAATTGATCCTTTAAGATGCTGCCCTATCCCTACACCTCCCTGCTTCTCAAAAACATACTGCTTTTTGGGTTGGGAGACATTACAAGGCTGTGCTGTCATCTTAGAGAGGATATGATGCTGCACCCCAACCAGCAAAATGCCTCTCAGCATCCCTGCCCACCAAGAGCCACATCCTCTGTCAGGGCACAGCACACCAGCCAGTCACAGCATGGCTTATGACATGAAGTTCCAGATCTGGAAAGCAGCCTTGGTGACGCCTAATGGGAGGCAGAAATTACAGCTTCATGCCCAGCCCTGCAAAACTGCAGTGGAGAAAAGACAGGAACTAGTTGTGGGACAAACACACAGAGCTCCCAGCATTGGACCTGGGGCAGCTTGGTAAAATTAGCTTTGAGCTGCTTGCTGCCCCACTAGAAATCATGAGTGACACCTTGGCAGGTCCTGCAACTGTAACAGAGGACAATGGGACAGTGGTCCAGCACAGAGATAAGGACGGAAGATGAGCCAAAGCAGCCAAAGCAGGTAAGATGCAGAGCACATGGGAACCTATTTGAGGCTTCTCAAACCTATCTAGCTGGAAATCCACTAGAAAGCTCATTCTTGTTTTCCTCCTCGATGAATCTTGATGATCTATGTGGAGACTGGAAGGGCAACAACACAGAGATGGTAGGTAAAAACCTGAGGACTGACCTGGCATGTGCTGTGCTGGGAAGGAGTGAAACTCCTCTCAGGACCTTCCACCTCCACCGGCTGCTCTCCCCCTGCTCCAGGTTCCCACCCTGCCAGCACAGGCAGCTGCCAGACATAGCAGACATACTGCTGGGCACTGACCTACCCAGCATGCATGAAGCCACAAATGTGGCACTGGGGGTCTGTGCCTAGATGCCTGAGGGGTCACTGGAACAGGGAATAGAGAAAGTGGAAAAGATGGTTTGCATTCCTGGCACCAGTGCTCACCGCAGCCCTTCAGTGGGGGTCTTTGAGCCAGGGCCTGTGGCAAGACAACATTCAGCAGGCACACGTGGGGCCAAAACCATTCTCACTGTCACAGCAATTTGCAGACTGACTTGAGATAACTATTCCCTCTGGAGCGCTCTGTTCAAAAGCACTGTGGGATTGTGGCTCATGTAGGCAGAGAGAGCAAAAGGAAGGCACTGCAGCATTTCTGAGAAGAGGCACAAGCACTCTGCAGGTTGCACAGCCCCCAAGAAACTGAAGCAGTGAGAAAAGTCAAATCTTCATTTTCCAGGACATGGAGCATTTCTAGAGCGGAACAGAGAATTACATACATGTCTTTGGACAGAGGCCTTCACATCACCCCACTAACCTTTGTACTTCCTTCCCACAGCTAAGAAACTAGCCACAAATAATTATCTCAATGGCCAATTAGCTGTCTGTGTACACAATAAATTATACATTTAATATTTACACAGTACCAGGGCTATGCCAAGAGCTTTCCTAGCACATAAACCAGAAAGGTCTCACATTTTTCAATTTCCCATGGTATAGGAGATCAGTCAGCCCAGAGTAGATGAGCTGGGAGCCCCAGCAAATGGAGAGGGCAAGAGGACAGAGAGGTGGCCTGACCACCTCCCCTCGAGGGAAGGATGTTCCTAGTCTTCTCCAGATGTTAGACAGGGTAGTGGCACAACCCTATCACCTCTATTTTACTTCAGGGCCTATACTCACTGGCCTGAATAGCACCAGCTGTGTTTAAGGGATGCCATGGCTCAAGTCCTGTGTGCAGCCTCATAACCCTAAGGTCTGCCTGCCCTTCTTGAGATGAAACAATCTCTAGCTCTGGAGAAGGTTTCCTGACATGAGCTCCCCAAAGCACATCCCATCCTTGGTCTCCTCACTTCTAGACCCTCTGGTGCCTCATGGTCTTTGCATGGCTTTTGTTACCAGCAGAAACCCTCCCATCAAGGAGAAGAAATTTCATGCTTAAGAAGGCACTTCTTCCACAAGTGATTTAAAACTGGATGTATCTTTGTAAGGAAACAGGCATAATTAAGTGTCATCGATGTAGCCAAAGATATGGACTGTTCCAAGTTAATTTTGTCCATTAATGAAGAGTTGCAGAAAGCAGAGCCTGCATTTGTTTGCTCTACTTTGGTAAATCCCTGGAGTCAGCAGCTTTGCTCTTGACAAGAAAAAATAATTAGCAAGAAACTTTAATTAAGAGATAACAGATGGGTACTAAAGGACTTGTACTCAATCACGCCACGACAGCCTAGAAGTAGACCTTGGTTTACTTCAGCAGCGTTGTGAAGGAGGCACTTTACCCCTCCAAAATGCTTGGCTCAGGGCAAGATCCAGGGCAGGAGAGCTTCTTCTCTCAGCCTGGATATGAACACAAAGCATTCCCCTGTGAGTGTCCACAAACCCCTGCTGCCCTCAGAGAAGCTTTTCTCCAGCTCTGCAGCAGCCTCACCTCTCACCACTTCTCTGCTGAGTGCACCTCTCTCTGCAGCTGCACCTCAAACCCAGCTGAGGCTATCCATCGTGGGGTGACAAAAGCCTTCATGGCCCTTCTAACTTCTCAACTGCACAAGTCTGGTGCTTCTCCCATGAACTTTAATGCAACATCCACTGGGCCTATCTGAAGATGAAGAGACAATCTACCATCAAATATTTCATTTTTAGAAACGATAATCCAAACCACAGGCTCCCTCTTGGACCTGATGCTCTAGCAGTCGGGAGGTGTGATATCTGCTCTGCTATGAGCTTGACATGCCATTTCCTGGACCAAGTTCCAGGTGACAGCACCATCAGGATGGTGGCACTTGCACTGCTTCTGCACAGGGGGCCAGCAAGACTATGCAGTGGCAAGGCATCAGAACCCTCCTGGGGAGAAAACACAGTGCTAAATCCAGTGGGAAACCACGGAACAGAGACCCACTGCTGGAAGCAGAAGCCACATAAACTCACAGCAGAAGCGAGGGCCAAGTCCTTGCTGCAGCACTGGCTCAGTGCAGTGGGATGGCAGCTCCCTGCGCTTTTGGGCTGTGGTCCAATGGGCAGTCCTGGCTGGCAGACACAGTAGCAGGATGGGGAATGCTGCTTTAGCAGACAAGTAAGTTAAGAGTAATTTTTCTATTTTGTACCATATCATCAGATTGGCTGAATTAACAGCTTTGGTCTGGTCTGAGCGGGATCTTGCCAGGGCAGTGTGCCCTCCCAGTACCCAGACAGGACTGTTATGTCTTTCTTTTCCTGGTATTGCTGAATTTTCATCAGCCTCATGATGGGACAGAGCCTCTCTTGCAGCTCTTTAGACCTGCCAAATTGCATCAGCTCAGAGCTTCATGCTGGCTTGTGGTCCTGGCTGCAAGCCAGAAGGGCTGTCTCAGTGGCAGCCTTGTTCTTCTTCATGCCATCACACCCAGCTCTCCTTGGGAGTAGTAGGAACTGTACAGGGATGTGCTGCCCCACCCCTGCTGATCACAGGGGACAAGCAAAATGACCAAGGTGGGAACAGCAACCAAGTCCCTTCTGTCTCAGTAACAAAGTCTTCTCAGCCATGTATAGGTAAGAGACCACAAAGAAGCTGCCCTTTCCTGTAGCTTTAGGGTAGGAATGAGCTCTGCCAGAGGGTGGTAATGCTGGTGTGCACCCATCTGCAATAGTTGCATACCTCTATCATTGATCATGCTGTGTTGATATAGCCACAGGACCAGGAGAAGATGGACCTCTGCTGCCTCTTCTGCTGTTCTGTCTCAGTTGCTCTGCAGCAGAGAGGTCTGGATTCTGTTGGTCTGATGATCTCAGTGCTTTTTTATTTTTTTTCCCACAGAAGACTTTGTTCTTGCATTCCAGAAGGGGACCTGAGCTCATGTGCTGGTCTGCTTTCCAAAAAAAGATTTTGGTAAGACCATCACTTGGATGTCCTAGCTCTTCTGGCCCAAGTGTCCTGGGACTCCAAGTGCTCTCCTTGCTACAGCTGGCTGAGCTATGACAGCATTTTCAACCTAAGGCAAAAGGAAGGCTGGATGGGGTCTTGCCGACCTGGCTTCTTTGCAAAGTCAACTCGAGATGACTAATCTTGAGGAAGAGCAGCTGCCTGGTGAAGTTGCCCCTGCATCTACATCATGGCTGTTCCAGCATATGGGGCAGTATGATAAAGGAGAAAGGTATTGGAAGACCAGAGTGACATGAATGGCCCTAATGGGATCCAGCACGCAGCTAAAAAATCCCACCAATATCCTCCAAGACGGGCTCATTTGAGCCTTCCACCTTCCCTGCCAAGTGACCGGTGTTATCACCATGGATGAATTAGAGGCTTGTTTTCTGGTCCTGCTTTTTCATGCAGACAGGACAAATAACTCTAGGCCACAAAAGAGTGCTTAGATCAGGATTTTCAATGCCGTTTAAGGGGAAATCAATATGATTCGGAATTAGGTGCCCAAATCACAGCCATAAACACAAGAAAAGCCCATTGTGGTCCAGCAACAGCATGAAGACACCTGTATTTACCGAGCTTTAGGGAGGTGGGGGCAGAGCTGGATAGAGACCCCCGGGTGCCCTGCATCCCTGCTGACCTCAACCTACCTTTTTCAGCCTGGTGCACAGCATACACTTCCCCACCACTGTTTGCCAATGCCCACACGCTTCCCCTCAAATAACAGCCTTGTTCCACACAAATACACTGGGGGCAACTACTATTTGTTCACATAACAAATGCTTCACCCCACTCAGAGTTGCGGATTAGCATCAGGCACTGTGCGGTGTTTTTTTATTAGCACAGAATTATGGAAGTCAGAGGCGTAAAAGACCTGTTGGGTCCCACTCAGTCCATCCTCCTTCTGCCAAGACAGTATTGGTCCCTGCAGCATATTTACTATTTCTCTGGTCTAATTTTACATACTGTACAATCTGTGCTGTGCCAAGTTACGATCCCTGTGTGAGAAGCAGAGCTCTCAATTTCCAGGCTCTTGGGTGTGTAAAATCACAACCACGATGTTAAATTAACTTTTTTTTCCCTTGCATTTAATCATTTAATAGCTCTAAAATTCAGCCCCTCAGGCTTTTTCTGTCTGTCTGTTGGCTTGGGTTTTGCCTGCTGTAGGCCAGTGGCTTGTCGCTTACACATGTAATGCTCACACCCCTGGGTGGATCAGCAGCAGCTGGGCTTGAAGCTGAGGCTGCTACAACTTAACACATGAACTTCTGCAGCCTGTGGCTGGAAAAACTCCTCTGCTTTCATAATCACAGGTACAGGAGGTTCATCCTTCTCTTTACAGCCCAGCCTCGCAAGGAGGAGGCACAGGCTACACTGCACACAGGGACATGACTCAAAAGCATCACCCAAGCTGGACTGAGAAATCAAAACAGGGGTGCAACCTGCAGCACCAAGACACAGAGGGACAGGGTAGAACTAAAGTACTCCCACTGATGCCCTGTGCCCAGGAACTCTCAACAGAAGCACCACGACTTTTCCTTCCACCCTTACATCCACTGAATGTTATGCCCCAGGACTCATTTCTTCTCAAGAGAGGGATTTCTTTCCCCTTCACCAACACCAAGATTTTCTTTGTTCACATGGTACTGGACATCAGAGGAACTGAGCAGCTGCCAGGGCAGCACAGTGAAGAGGATGGGAAGAATAGACAGTGATAAAATGGGAAGCATTTTCCCAAGTTTGGTAGCCTTTTTGTTTGTTTGTTTGTTTGTTTTTTTACTCAGTCAGTACCAGTCCTCCCAGGTAACACCTGTATGTATATCTGGAGCCTGGTATTGATTTCAAAGCAATACTAAAAATAAGGCACCCATCTACTCTGCCCTGCAGGGGCTGTATTAACAACTAAGACAAGGCATCAGAATTTGCATTGGTAATAACAAGATACTACATCTGCATTTTATGCCTTTCACTCTCAAGGATTCTCAAGCAAAGTAAAGCCTGGAAAGGATCACAGGCACATGCTGATCTGTGCCATAGCCTGCAGATCTGCAGCCCACCCATTACACAGAGTATCTGCTGGGTGCAAGCACCTCTAAGGGGAAAGATGGGCACACATCAGATCCATGGCACACTGGAAAGTGTGCTACTTATGCCAGAGACACAAGATAAATACCTGACTGTAGCTAATGGAGCACTATGGACCACACACAATAGTTCTTCAGGACAGAGCTCCTGGATCTCAAGAAGAGCTTGGAAGAAAGCTCCAGCCCAGGGCTGAGTGAGGCTGGGACTCTGGTTAAGGGCTGGAAAGCGTATCTGAACAGTTGATAACACAACTGCAGGATTGTGGTGCTCAAATGGCTTCTGAGCTCCTCGTGGGGATCAGCACCATTCTGGAGCCCCATAAATCCCTAGGGTGCCTGAGTATTTACAACTTACTCTGCAGTCAGAGAGCTACTGACGATGGCACAACATTTTGTAGTTGTGTCTGGGCAGGTAGGAGAGATAGGGTCTTCTGCACACTACATGGATGATCCCTGCAGCAAGATGTACATCCACAGGACAGCAGGGGACTGAAAGCAGGTGGTGCTTTGGGGCTTACAGACAGAGGCTTTACTTCCCTTCTTGTGTAGATCATAGAATTATGGAATGCTTTGGGTTGGAAGGGACCTCTGAAGAACAGTAGTCCAATCTCCCTGCCATGAGCAGGAACAAATGTGCACATACCATAGAATCATGGGCTAGATTCATCCTGTTCATATCCCTGCAAAGCACAATGCAGAAGCTCACAGGAAATCACAGCAACTCTGAAAAGAAAGCCTTAAGAGGAGCATAGTAAGCCAGGAGCTTTCAGTTGGGTTGGTCCCATTCCCAGAATGCTTTCAGAGGAGGTGAATGCAACTCCTTAAAGGACTGTGAACTAAGCCAGCTCCTGCCTGGTCCTGTTCCCTTGCACCAATGTCCAGCATCCTTTCCAAAACCTGTGATGCTCTTCATTTCCAAAACAGCTCCACTGGCTTGTGGCAGAGGTCCTGTTTTCATCATGCAAAGCCCCCATCAAAAGGCTGCAATTTCTATTTGACATTGGTGGCCTCTCTGTTTCTGGAAACACCTCCTCCTTCTCCTCCTCCTCCTCCTCCTCCTCCTCATCCTCATCCTCGTCCTCGTCCTCCTCTTCCTTCTCTTCCTCCTTCTCAGAGCCTTTCCTGTTTGTCTACCAGCTACCATTCCCTCTCCATATCACTTTTGTTGCCATCCCTCTGACTAAACTCCCAAAAGCAGAGAGCAGCACTGCTTTGGAGAGCTCAGTCTGCCTTTGAGAGCATCTCCTAACCTCCAATTACTGCTGCTGCTGCTTCAGAGAGCCCTCAATTTGGTGTAGTTTTTTCATTCCCTGTGTTGGGGATGACAAGAAAACGTTAGTTTGGGACTAGGCATTCGTTCAGTATGACTTGAACCAATTGCCTATTTTTTCCTAAATTTCAACACTTAAAAAAGGGCAGGTATGTTCATTGACCAAAATACAAATAAATGTGCCCTACTCTCTTCAGAGCTCTTGGGTTTGAAGCAGAGGAAGATTTTAGGGAAGCATATTTTCTGAAAGTAAGACTATACAGAAGCTAACCATATCCAGACCTCCTGTTATCTGAATGGCACATTACTGAATTACAACTATTATTATCACAAGAGATACTTGAATTTTGGAATTTCTGTAAGACGTTTTGAATTCAGGTTCTGAAGCATTTAAAGGACTTGAGAAAATATCTCTGGCTCCAAGTCAGCAAAGCACTTAGGCAAAGCCTTAACTTTGAGCATGTGTTTAAGTACCTTGCTGACTTGGGGCTTTTAACCCTGGAAAAAAAAGCAAGCAGAGAAGAAAGAAAAGCCAAATAAAAAAAACTCTGGTGTACATGGAGATCTCCAGACAAGCAAAAATAGTACAGGAATCCCTTCTGGAAAGTAAGAAAATAAAAAATAATAGTGATTTGCCTAAAATTAAACACTGGAGGAAGCTTTCAGAATGATGGGGGAGAAAAGACTCCCAGAACAAATGGAGTATTTCAATGTAGCCTAACACCAGCTTCACTCTTCTGCCTCTTCAGCATGCAGAAATTATTTATTGCTGAAAAAAAAGTCCCAAACCAAACCCAAAACCTGCTTCCTCCTCCCATTTCCAGACAAAGTGTGATGGGAGAGGGAAAAATCTTGGCTTCAGCAGCTAAAAAACATCTCTGAAATGACTCGGCTGTGAGAGGCTGTTTCTGTCAGGAGGGAGGAAGAGAATAAGGGATGAGGGAATAAAGGGTAGTAATGAGGAGGAGGAAATTGCCCAGAGGCAGGAGCCTGCAAACAACCATATGCACTGCCTGCAAGAGGGGGAAAAGGAGAAAGTCCT
This sequence comes from Neodrepanis coruscans, assembly GCA_013400695.1. Classification (NCBI taxonomy): domain Eukaryota; kingdom Metazoa; phylum Chordata; class Aves; order Passeriformes; family Philepittidae; genus Neodrepanis; species Neodrepanis coruscans. The sequence continues at coordinate 10,922 of VYZS01003801.1, read as the reverse complement.
TAAGGGGAGAAAATCAGTGCAAATCTATGCGCTCATGCATGGAAAGCAGCTACAGGCAGCAAGTGGCTCTACCTCCAGCTTGAGGTCATGAATAGAAAAACTGAAGCACAGGAATAAGAGGATCCTCTGCAGCCCACCCAGGGAGAGCGGCTGCTGGCCCACAGGAGACGAAGATAACAGTGCAGGGATGGGAGAGAGGAGATGCCCTGGTTACTCCTGCCTGCAGCCTCCTGTGGCTCTGCCACAGCCAACAAACGGTCAGGATGCCATGAAGTTTAAAATGCTTCTCTGGCCTCATCAGGATAAAAGTTCAAACTTACAAAAATCCCTCATCAAAGAGAAAAAAAAAAAAGAGCTAAGTTCATTCTGTCAGAAGGAAATCAAAGGTTTTCATGTCTTTTAGAGCTGTGTTTTTTTCCAAAACCTCTACACTACATTGAACAAAAAGCTTTGTAAAACTTTTTTTTTTTTTTCAGGGAGAAAGGGGTGTTAATTAAAAGTGAAGAACATATCCATTTCTGAAAAATATCAAAACTGCAGCCCTTCCTTCCCTTAAATTTCTTTTTATTTCTCCCTGTCAGGGAAATATGATTTTGTTAAACATTTGGATGTTGAGGGGACTTCATTTCCATTAGAAAATGGCTCCCCTGAGGATTTTCCCCATCAGCTTTGCTCAGGATAGATTGGCAGCACGTTCTTCATTTCCCCTTGGAAATGCCCCTCATGGGAAATGCAGGATCCCAGCACAGGGGATGGAGGTGGCTCTTCTTCAGCACTGACACTGACATGCTGCCTGCAGCCCCCCAGGCACAGCCACCCTGTCATCCACTGCTTTCTGCCAGCACCCAAAAAGATGCAGCTCTTGCCAAAAAGAGGCTGACAATACAAATAGCTGAGACAAATGAAGAGAGCGTTATTCTCCCTGTCTTACACATGGCATTAAAGTCCCCAGAACAGATGAAACAACTGGCCTAGGAGAGTTGTCTGCATCAGAACTAGGCTCTGATTTTCCTCCTTCCTTGTGATCCTGTGGCATCTGGTATATCGACACCAGGGTTTGGTCAGGCTCTCTTGACCCTGCTGAAATACAAAACCCCAAAGCTCTGACTTAATTTAAGCTGATGCCTTTTTATCCACCTGGGACCTCCACAGGTCCGTCAGGATGCCAGCACTTGGACACTGCAGTGGTGGCTTGTGGGGCTATGAGACAGCTGCTGTGGTGTACATCAGAGACTCCCACTGAGGCACCAAAGCAAAAAGCCTTCCATAAATACTGGTTATACTAGAAAACTCCTCAGGGCTAAGCAAGTTAAGAAAAATGGCACAAAGTCACTGGAGGAAGGAAAACACAATTAAATCACCTAACAGCCCATATCCACTAATCCCTCACACTACTGCGCTTGACTTGAAGGTCTCTGCCTGCTGACACCCCCTTCCCACCCCTCATCCTGGCACTGCCTTCCCAGCACATGTGTTACATGCAAAACAAAACCCAACAGAGCCCAGGGCTCCCAGCATGCTGTCACAGCCCAACCAGACAATGGGCTGTGCAGTGACAAGCTTGGGAGCTGCTGTCCCGTGCCACAGCACAAAATAAAACAACGTTCAGTATTCACCAGGCTGGGAGACATATCCACAACATCAGGCAACAACATTAAAAAAAGCTGTGATATGTTTGTGGTGACTCCTCCTACGAGGCTCTTCACTCTGTGATTTAGGGCAGGATGAAGAATGTAAGGGGATTAATTCTGCCTACCTAAATCCTGATATTTTTCTTCTGGGTTTATATCCCAAAGTCCTACTCACAGATCAATAGAAGGATGCCCAGGGCCATCTCTCTGGAGCTGCCAAGAATAAAATTGCGAAAATATGGAGAAAGAAATGCATCATGGATACAAAAACCCATGGATTCTGAGAGCTCAGTGGAACAGATTTGCCCACATTACAGATTAAGATGGTTCACCAACACAGAGATAGGCTGTCCACTGGGTGTCTTGCTCAGGGTAAGGCAGACATCTCCATTACAAAGTGACTGATCCAATTCCCCGGTCTCCTCCAAAAACCCTGTGAGACAAGGCACATCCCACTTCTTAAACAGCACTTCTTGGTGGCCCATGGGCTAACAGACCCTGCTGCCATGCATGAGACAAAAGCAGAACCTTTGCTAAGGCTGAATCAAGCTAAGACAATGTCAAGAACCAGAAAATAAATTAAAAAAAAAGGAAAAAAACCAACCCTGCGTAGACATATAAACAGATGTTTCTTCTAAAATGACAGCTTCCAAAGTCCCATGTTGTTCTTATTCCCCTAGTGGATTTTCCTTTCTGTGTCCCATGCTGCCAATGCAGCAGCTATGTAACTTAAAGAGCACTGATCAACAGCATGAAAATAGCTGCAGTGATTATATTGCAACACTTCACTGCTTCCCCGAGCTGCAGCTCCCTCCTCCACTGTTGGAAGTACAATCAATGTTAATTAATTAAGGGCCAGAGCCTGCCAACCATGGTAATACCAAGTTCAGTGTTGTTTCCTGAATATTCAGGGCTCACGCTCCATAAAAACAAGGATCTGTCTCTAGCAACTCGTGTTGAAAACAAGTGTTTTCTCTCTCTTTGCAGACCAGGGGGGATGGACAGATGGACACATCTATCTCAGGGCTGAGAAGTGGAGAATTTATTTATGCCAGGGCAGACTCCCCGTATGCTGCAGCTGTGTATCAACCAAGCACCACTGACATGATGGGAAGGGCACTGGAGCAAGCCTGCTGGCATCCCTTAAAGGCTCTCCACCAACAGGACCCATGGAGCTGGTAGAGCTTTTACATCCACCAAGCCTAAGAGGAGGATGCTTGAGTGGGGCCAGCAAGAGGGCACAAGCATCCTCCAAGAGCAAGGAGGAGAGAAAGGGTACACTCTTTCTCGTAGCACCCTGTGACACTGGGAGAGTGGAAGACAACGGCTGAGTATTAATGTGCAAAGATGCCCATGAGGGCAAAGGAGACAAGGAAGAGTCCCAGTAGAATGAATGGGACCCACTGAAGCACCAGCGGGAGCACTACTGCAGCTCACTAGCAAGTGAGCCTGTGGGCGTGGTTTCTACCGCTGAAGATCTTTTTTGATTGTCTAAGAGTGAGGAGACACCAGAAGGGAACACAAGCTCCTGAGATGCCCCTCCCTATGCTACACAGAGGGACCCTCATTCTAAGGAAAAAAGAGACAAAAACAAGGCCCTGTGCTTCCCATCACAAAGGCAAAACTAATTTTCAGACCAGCTGAGCACAGGAACTTGGATGTGACCACCTGACTGGCTCCTTGCTTCATTCCATGTAATGCTACATCCCCTCCCATGAGCAGGAGTCCTGCAAAGCTGAGTAGCCTCTTCCCACACCTCAGCAACATCACTGGATTTTCATACTTTGCACTCAGCCTCTCCGGTTGTCCCAGCAGCTGGCACAGATTGTGGCAGGTCTCCAGGCTCACAGTTATGTCCAGATATGCAGGTTTCCCATGGGAAATCTCAAGCACAGAACTCAAGAGACAGACAGACATTAACTTCTGGATTAAGTGCTCTCTCATTTCCACATGCCTCAGTTTCTCCCTTGCACAGCATGCTGTCAGCGGGAGCAGCCACACCACAGTGCAGGCAAGCTGCAGACACAGCAGAGTCCAACCTGCCAGGGCTTGTGGCTTGGCTGGAGTCAGAGGCTCTCTGTGACTCATTCTACTAAACCTGAAGTTCATGGCTATGGCTGAAGAATCCCCTCATGTACACTCCAGGCTCAATTTACTGTCCCTCTGGGAGCAGATTTGCACATACATAATTCAGATGATGAGCAGAACTTGCCTGCCTGGTGGAGAAGGTCCTCACTTGAACAGACACATGGACATGGGGCTACAGGGACAAGCTCTCAGTAGTGGACCCCTGTGTGTGCAGTCTGCACCAGGTTTTCAGCTGGCACTGCTGTTGTGAGCCTGCCTTTGTGCCTGATCCCGCTCTGCAGCTCTGTTAACTCTGTGAGTGATGTTCATCAACTTCTTCGGCTTTATTTCAGTTTGGATCCTGGAGGCAGCAGGTGTGGCCCCTCATGAGCAGCACAGAATGGCTGAACACAGAGGGGACCTTTCTCCAGAGAGCAGAAGGGCCCTTTGGAATAGCAAACTATCCATCTGCCAAACATCTCTCTGCCGGCGGAGCTGTGTTATTCAGCAGCACACCCAAAGTCTGGACATCAGAAATTCATGCACACACGTGCACACCTCATTACACCCTAGAAAATGCAGCAGGAATCAAGCAAGACATGCCATATGCTGCAGCACTGGTTTTGCTTGTGCATCCCAGTCAGTTCCTTGGCATGGTGGTGCCAGCTGTCCTCTGTCTACAAAGCACACAGTTCTTGGCTGGCAGAAGTCCTAGAGTCTCACAGCCTTGCAGGTCAATGTTTTCCAGCTCTGCAGACCTCTATCTGTTTTGCAAAGCTCTAGAATACATAACTAAGAAGACCTTAAATCTGCTAACACTGGTCTGCTGTGGGGGAAAGGCTGTAGGCTTTGCTAAGTAAAAAAACACAGGAAGGTCAAGTGTGTTGAAGCTGGGATGGAAGGCAGTGCATTACTCTGTCAGCTCCGTGCATCCTGAGGTGAGGCTTTGCCCCATCCACAGAGAATTTTGCACTGAGAGGTGGATGTGTCTTGCTAAGGACTTTCCCTTGCATACAGATACATGCAACTGTGCATGGAGAAGCTTTCAGCCTCTTCCACTTGTCTCTTAAGTGGAGACAAAGGCTTTTTTACCCCATGCTGTGAATAACATCCACAAAGCTCTTTCCCCAACACCAGCCTTCCCAGTATGGCTCTTATCAAGGGAAGGCAGGGCAATGAGGCTCCAGACTTCTCGGCTTCAATTAGCACCTGGTAACAGCTGAACCTAAATAACAGTCTTTCCCAGCAAATTGTACACCAAGAGATCAATGGTCCATACACAGGAGTAATACTGCTGTAACCACTCCTGCCTCCATCACTGTCAATTGCCTTGTGGTTTCACTTCACTTCTCCACCTGATGGGCCTTCCTGGAGCAGTCATTACAAGGTGACACACATCACTTTACCCCTCTGTAACGAGCCTGTCACAGCCCCTCCTCAATCCTTCTTTTCTTTCTCCTTTTAATATGCCACAATTATATTGGTTTCTCTGCATGGATCCACTTCATTTAGTGCTGCCCAAGACTGCTTTTCCTGAAATATGTTCCTTTCAGCCACAGCACAGACTGCACACCTTGCAAGTTATTCTGTTTATTTTCTACACTCCAGCATCTCCCATCCCGATTAGGAATCTGGATATTAGATATTTCCCTTTCCACAGAAGCATAGTGGCTGCCCAGAGAAATTCACCCCACCAAAGGCTTTGATAATAGAGGTTTGTGCACCTTGTGTTCCAGCACCTGCACTCCTGAACATGCTTCATGGTATCTTTGCTCTGTTTCCACTTGAGAAAATACTCTCCTCTGGAAGCACAGATGAAGATGTTTGTGGTCAGTGTCTTGCTGTGGCTGTGGTCCCTTTATCCAGGGCTTTGCTTGCTCCCAGATGTGTCACAGGTGGACTGTAGACAGCAATGAGTGACTGTGCCCAACACGACAGATATGCAGACCTGAATGTCTCAGCCCTAGCCCTGCCTGCCCTTTTGGTCCTGGGTTCTGCCACACATAACTACTGTGACATGTTCTGGGGATGTTTTGTAGAACCCACTGCTAAGGCTGTGGGCTCCTGTAAATGGTGCCTGGCGCTGCCCCCTGTGTGGCAGCTTGAATGGATATTGGCTTTGCAGCCCCAGGGCAGTCTATGATCCACCACTTCAGACACTGGAAACCCTTCAAATCAGATAAATAATGAGTGGCACCTTCAGTCCAAGTTCTGCTGGACATGTGCCTCTGAGCAGGCTGGCAGGGACCAGGCTGCTCTGGAAATATGAGATGTCTGCCTCCCTGGGATAGCCACGTGTGACTTCTGACACAAGACTTTTCTGAGCTTTTGGAGGCTAATTGAAGCCAAACCCCTGAAGCATTAAAGGTTTCCACTCCAACTGTCACTGTTTTATGAGATCTTCCATTTCTGGAAGCCTCTGAGAATGTAAAAAGAGGACAAGAATTGTCCTTTGATGCTTCCTTGCACCAAAAGGAGTTCAGCGGTAAGAGAAGAACACAGCTCTTCTTCAGCAGCCGGAACTCACATAAAGAGCAAGGCGCACAGCTATTCCCTTTGTGCAGGGCTACATCTTAGCTTCCCAGGGCTTGAAAATCTGTGCAAATGAAACTTCGGCTTTCATCAGTATCTGGGGGCTCCCAGCCGCTATGGCAAGGCCTCGATTTGCAACCTTGTATCAGCAGAGGAAGGAAAGCTCCGCTCCACAGCAGGACGATCCAATCCCGAACACAAAATCCAAACTCATCCTCTCAGCTTCTTCCTAACAAGCAGGGCTTGTTTGGCAGTGGGTTTCAGAAAGGATTTGTTGGTAAAGACCCTGGCTCCATGAACCGAGTGTTGCTCCCCATCCCATGCTGCCCCCTCTGTCCACCCACACAGGCAGGTCTTGCCTCCTTCCCCATGGGTTGTGGTAGTGTTGCCCTATATTAGCAGCAACTCTCCACTCAAAGCTTCTCTAGGTGTCTGAATGGACTACAAATGCCATTCCTCCTCTTTTATTGCCTGTTGATGCATAATGAAGTCTAAGAGACTACTGAGACATGTTTTTCCTCCCCATTGGCAAAACTAACAAATCCTGGCAGACTGCGATCCTCCCAGTGGTTTCTTGTTCTCACCACAGATGTGAACTATTTTCACCAGTTCTGTGGGATCACAGGCTTGCCCAAAGCCTGCAGATGTTAAGTTATATTTCCGAGAGGTTTTTTTTGGTATTTTTTTACAGATTTGTGATCTGCTTTAACCCAGGACCTGCAACTGATGGAAGGGTTCCTATTTTTGTTAGCATCACAGATATTGCCAACGAGGTTGCCTTCCAAACTCTTGGATGGCTCACATAGGACTGATCCCCACTATTCTCCAGAACTTGATCAGCTCCATTTCAAACAAATTCTCCGATTTCCAGAAAGAGGCAAATTCAGGTCAAATACCTCCAGTCAGACTCGTACAGCAAAAACACACAGCTTCTTTACAATGTCTTTTGCATGTCTCCAAACTTTGGTAACTTGGAAGAAGCAAGTCTTCAAAGCCCCAAACCACCAAGCTGTGTTTCCTTCCATGTAAATGCCAGTTGCTGTATTTTTCTCTCCTTCTCCTATCTCATCCACTTGCACTTGAAGAACATCTCACCTCTTGCATCCAACAGCTCGTTGCACAACTGGACATCAACCTCACCCTGACCTGTGGCTGTTTTCCAAACACAGATCCCAGTGAGAGCTGTGAGCTCTCCATCTGAGACGCATGAGCCATGCTCCCACAACATATCCCATGCCACACTGCTCTGTGCACCAGCAACTTTCTGTGGTGCAAAATTAAAAGACAATGCATGGAAATCAACTCTCTTGATTCCACACCTCACAGTGGGAAAAGCAAGCCTGGGATTATCCTGCATTGCTGGCTGGACCTCTGAGGGATGTTCGGCTCTGGAACCTGCAGGGTGAGGAGGCAGTGGGCAAGGAAACACAGGCACTAAAAATAGGCTGTTTGCGGTAGGGGCTGACCACATTTATTAGCAAGCCTGTGCTCTGGCTGACCACAAGGTCAGCTGCCGAGAGCTTGGCCATAATTCACTCTATGTCTGGGCAGGAAATCTACTTGAGCCCAGAGGGATGTCCAGTAATAGAAAAAGTTGTTCCAGGACCTGGGGCTATTTTTGCTGTTTTCTTTTATTTTGCAGACAGGGAACATTTCAGGAGATGTATCCTGTGCTGGAGAAAAAAAAAAAAAAGAAAAGCCAGGTGCTCAGGGACAGACAGAGGGGTAGGAATGAAAAGGGGAGCATGCAGATGTTTCTGCCTGTTTGGTCTGGAGTTGTTCTTAGACAGACTGAGCCACACCACATAGGGCAGGGGAAGACCAGAGAAGCAAGGGTAACTCTGGATCTTGATGAGCTCTTAAGCACCCTAACAGCATACAACAGAGTTTAATGGGCTGCAAGCAAGGGTGTCACTGCAGGTGGGGTGGGTTGCTGTCTCTGCTGCTTCCCTGCAGCTGTGAGTTGGCAGGAAGATGGGGAGGCAGTGGGAAAACCATCACAGTAATGAATGCTCAGGGATGGAGATGATGGACCTTCCTTGGAAAGGCATCAGAGGGCAACTTGAACTACATCCAGGTTACACCTCTGGCCAGCATGAGGATGGGCCAGCAGACTGGCCCCAGCAGATGCAGCAATCCCACTAGGACAATGCTGGTCTCCAGTGGACAGCCACAAGCTTGGGCTAGCTTAGCTGTTAGCAGCAATGAGCAAGGCAAAGGAGGCAAAGAGCAGATGCCTGCCCTTGAACAGCAGCCTTCAGAGTGATTTAGGCAGGCTCTGCTGAATGGGGCTGCAGTTTGGAGTGAGGCTGGTATTTTCAGCCAGCTGGATAATGAGAGCATCCAGAGTTATAACAGGAAGGATTAAAAAATGTAATTGCTAATGGGGAATTAATTGTTAATGGGGAATCATCATTGCAGGAGGGTGTTCCCAGTGTGGCCCCACAGGGATCTGTTCTTGGCCGATTGCTAATCACTTGTCTTATCAATTATCTTGAAGGCAACATAAAACTGTTGCTGGCAAACTTTGCTGGTGACACAAAGGCTGATGTATATAACGGAAAGGATGAGCCCATCACACACAGAGCTCTGGAGGAGTTAATATACGAGCCTTCCCTCGGCAAGAGCATGTGTTTTATGCAGCCAAACACAAGTCCATTCATCTCCAGTGGAGGAATGTAGGTCAGACTCATAGAACGTAGGATGGTGTCCTGGGGAGGACAACACCTATAAGGTCTTGGCAGGAAGCACCCGGAGATGAAGTGCCAGTGTGCTGTGCTGAGAGCAAAACTTGGCCAGAGACACAAGTAGGTGTCATGGGAGGTGGGAAGGTGTTATGTAATAAAAAGACAGAGCTTTTTCCTGCACTGGCCCCAGCCAGAGCCTGAGAGGAGGCTCTCTGAGAAGTAGGCACCATCTCCAGCCTCCCAGCCAGCTGCACAGTACACTTGGGCAAGTCCCTTTGACCTTGCCTTCCTCAGCAACTGCCTGTGCCCTGACAATTACAAAAATTCCATATCCCTGTGTTGCATGTGCATCTTACCCTGCGGAATGCATGGAAAAAACAAACAACAAATGACAGATGTTAGTCATGTAACTTAATGCATGACTGAAGGACACTCTGACAAGTGCCATGAGGGAACAAGAGAGGAGAGAAGGGGAGAGAAGGGAGGGGAGAGGACCTTCTGAATGTGTATTTGGAGACAGTACTCCTGCAGAGCCATCTTATTTTGGAACACATCTCCCCCGTGTGCCCATGGGCACAAGACCAAGTTTCAAGACCCGGGTACCCCATTACACCACTTGAATCCAGGCACCTCAACTGAACTGCATTTGCACAACAACCAAAACCCACACAGATGTCTACAAACAAAACACACAGTCCTGTGTGAATGTCCAAACCATTTTCTGCACGAAAAATCCAGAGAACACCCGCAAAAGTAAAGCAACTAATATAAGCATGCCAGACAGATGGCACTCCCTGGCATGGGCTGACTGATGTGGAGGAAACAGAGTCTAGAAAGAGCTGGTTATGTCCCTGTCAGCCTACAATTGCCATACAGAGAAGGTTGGTCAATGTGAGGTGGGGAGAGAGGAACGTATCTACAGTTGGTTTCTCTTTGAAAAACCAATTTGCATGGCTTTGCTCTGCATTTTGAAGGCTGTTTACCGGTCTAGGCTTTGTCTTAGCTGAAATGTGGGCAGCATTTCTAATGAGGCACATGCAAACTGGAGCTCTCAGGAGGCTTTGCAGCAGAACTGACTGCAAAAGATTAGTGTCAGGGCTTAAGAGAGCAAGAGAGAAGGGAAAGTAATGAAACAAAATCTCTCTTTTCCTCGGTTGAGGAGTGATGGGGGCTAATTGCTTGTTGCTGGTGAGAAACTGAGGACATAGGAGCTTCTGCACCTATCAATGAATTAACCCTGACATGTGGCATCTGAAATGCATTCATTTCCAGAGACGTTTATCTCTTGTCTCCTCTCCTGGGTGAAAACATAATTATTGTTTAAACATGAGTTAATTCAGAAGGGTGAGGATCAATAAAGCAGAATTACTCCTCTTTTAAAAGCAAAGAAATCTCAATCTGGGACAGATGTGGACATAACTTCGGCAGAACTGATGGATGGGGAAGATGCCTTGGTCTGGCAGGAGTCTGGGGAAGCAGAGCTTCCTCTTTCCAGGACTGCTGTAGCCCTTGGGAATAATAGGAACAGGTAAGTCCAGCAACAGGCAGTCATGGCATTTAGTAGAAAAAGCTGAAATCACTCATGCATGTAAACTTTACAGCCTGACATGCATCCCTACCACATACACACTTCCCATATAAGAGCTTTGGTAAAGCCCCACAGCTCATGCTTTGATTCCTCTCTTTCCTTCGAAAGTGCACAAGCCCTGCTAGAGGAGAGGGTCTCTGCACTGCAGGGACCCTAGCCAGCTCTGTTCTCACACAATGGAGACTTTGGACAACCAAAGGTGTGAGTGTCACAGCAGGTGGCATCACACTGATGCTCTGCTGAGCCTTCCCCATCACCTTCCTCTATTCTGAAATAAATTGGCAGCAACGACTGCCTGGAGAACAAAACACAGGAAGGAAAACTGAGTTATCCACAATAGATGGAAAGAAGATGATTAGGAAGATGATTAGAAGATGATTAAGAAGGCCAGAACACCAATCCTATGAGGAAAGGCTG
>VYZS01003774.1:3312-21896 GCA_013400695.1 Neodrepanis coruscans | reverse complement strand
TTTTTTTCAGTTGTATATATTTGGTTTTTATAGGTTTTCTTTCATTTCGGAAGTTGGTAGATGAAACTATAGACTTGCATGGTCTAACAAGTATGATGTGTCTAGAAATCTAAACACAGGATGTATGGAATCACTGATCTATTTTGATAAATTCTGAATTATTGTGAAAGATTATGGATATTGTTTTATCTTCTGACATTTAGAAGGTATTGATTTCTCAGCATCCAATTGTAAACAATTATGTTAGCAACTGGAAACAATGCAGTGTGTTCCTGTGGTGTTAATGCCCTACTGGATACTGTATGCTGTACATCTCTTTGCCCTCAAGATATTTCATTTACTGAGTTAGAGTATATCCAGCCCCAGAGCAGACTGAAGGTTTACTGCTCTGATTTTGAGCTGNTTTACCCAGACAAGCTGAGTGGAGCTCAATTTCTTCATGGTTTGAAGTCTTTAACTGCACAGCTCAGGTTTCACAGCAAGCTGGGAGGGTAGAAGGAGACTATCCTTAAAGAATGGGTTATCAAGACACAACATTCCATGGTATAAAAAAGGCACTACTGACTAGAAGATGATTAGGCTGCAATAATTTTGTCTGGGAACTAAGTTTTTCCTCTGTTTTCCTAAGAATTCAGAGGAAAATCATTGATACTAGAGGTGCATCAATGCCTCTAAAGCTAAGTTGTTTCAACATGTGCATTCTCAATCACTTTACACCCATACAGCCCTCTGGCCAACCTAATTATACACTTTGACAAGGTGCATTATTCTGAACAATTTTGATATTGCTGATGAAAATTCAGACATTTTCAAGTTGGTAACACAGATGTCCCCAGTTGGTATATTCATACTTACTCCCATTGTTTGTTGTTCTAAAAATGTTTTCTTTTGCTACACGTTGTTTTAAGTGAGTGTGTGGTGTACCCTTGAGCTGAATGGATGGTGGAGGAAGAAGAAAGGATTTTCCTAATGGTTCAACAAGAGCACAGAGTAAATAATTTATCATCATCAGGTGCCAGCTTTATCTAAAAGGTGACAGGTCTTTCTCTTATGATTCAGTGGTGTCTGTGATGACCTGCTGCACACGCTGCCCGTCAAGGTTTTAAATCTCTTCTGGTGTTACCCAGTCACTGTTACACTAATCCACTCTTTTTTATACTTTATAAGCATCTGCTGGTATTCCTGAAGTATATGTTAGTAAATGCAAGAGTAAGTATTTTAAGGCTCATTAATATTTAAATACAGAAATAGAACTTTTGTATTTGAATGGGTAGCAGACACTTTGTTTTATGAGAACTGTAAGAAAGTGATTTTACCTATTGATTGACATTATCAAGCAGTCAGGCAGACACTCTAGCAGGTGGAATCACCTTTTTGTGTTGATGTCTGCCAGAAGTTAACAGCAAATGTGATGTCCTTTCTGCCAGTGAGAGCTAATGTGCACAAAGGTAATGGGTTTTAAAAATGCTGCAAACCTTAATGGCATGAGATCAATATTCCTGCTACTATGGCTGAAATGCTGCTGCATATATTATTAAGACTTTCTTCAAAACTGAATTACTTGAAACACTTTTGGACTGTCAGAGGATTCAGTATTTATCTCCACAATAAGATACTAATGGATTTGTATTTGGGGAAATAATATTATTTTTCTTCTTGCTTAGGAATATGAAAACTTATTTTAGGAGTGTAGAGATGAACACAACAATACCCAACAAATCTATTGGCTTCATTGCTACTAGGTAATGTTAAATTAGCTGATATAGGAGCTAGACAATTTTTCAAGGATTGCATATATGCCTGTGTGTATCTTTGTCTGATGGAAAGAGAATGAGCCAGATAATGCTGTTTTGTTCTATTAGCAGTGTGTTCATAACCTCCATACCAAGGGTACATGTCCCCAGTGAGGCCTCAGAGCTCTGTAGGATATTTTGCAAACCCCATTGTTTGAATATTAATGTGTGTGAATCTCAGGTTACACGTGTTAAGTGCAAGGCATACAACAGCTTCTCACAGTGAATCTTTTTATTTTTTTATCTCCAGAATGTTCTCATGTGTTGTGCAAATTATCCTGTCAAGTTTTAACTTGGCTCATAGTACATTTTATCATTTCACCATTTGTTTGGAGTTGGGGTTCAGACAGGTTGTGGGAGAAGAGTTTTGCCTTCCTCATGGGTTCCCCAAAGCACAGAGGGAAGCCAGTTAAACTAAAAAACAAATTTTTTTACTAATTAGGTGCTCATTGCTTAAACAAGCTGGGTAAAAAAATAAAAATAAAAAGTGAGATTGCTTCAAATGCTCTAACTGGAATAAAAGAGAACCGGTTTCAGTTTAGGTTGAGCTGAGTCCACTGGAAATATAAAGATATTCAAACTGTGTAAATATTTCTTGCAATAAAGAATCCACTTTTTTGTTTTGTTTTAAAACAATTACATTGGAATGTGTTATTCATTATCTTTGTTGTGTCTTTTCCCTTAGAATTTACAGTGGGCTCCACAACCTTGGCAATAAATTGTAGGAGCTGTGTGTTAGGATTGCAGCTTTATTGCCTGTTTTCCTTTCCTGGAACTTTGACCTTCTCTGAACTGTGTATGGCTGCTTTCCCTGTGCCATGTGGTGGATATTCAGCTTTAGCATGCTCAGACTAACACATGGAAAATGAAATATTGTGGCATAAGCATAGTCTAGTCTCCACTCCTGGACAGATGGGCAAAATCACAATTCCCTAGAGATTTAACTTTGTGGCTGAATCACTTGTCACAGTAAATATATTCAGCATTCTGTAACACTGGCATAATCCAACATCAGCCAGGATCTTTGTAATCTTACTCAGAATCTTCCAAACCCTTTCTTTAGTGCAGAGGTGGGTTCCAACATGTGAACAAACATGTATTTAACATGGAGTGGTGTGTGTGTGGGGAATAAAACTTATGGAAAAGTGTTGTTTAAATATATTATAAGATGAGAAGCACATGGAGTTCATCCTGCTCAAGACCATGTCTGGCATAGATCTACCAGATCATCTGCCAGCTATTTTTTTTTAATTTTTCTATGCTTCTCCCTTCAGTGCCAGTTGGAAAATATAAAAACTCATTTTCTCAAGAGACAAGGAAATACATTTTCCTACATTTGTGTATATATATGCAAGCACCCACATGCATATGTGTGTGTATATATGTGTATATATAAAAACTTGTGTGCAAATCTCTGTGTATATTAAAAATTCCTTCTTTATGTATCACATGGCAGCAAAATGAAAATTTATAGTAAAATAGAGACCAAAAAAAGTAAAACAAAAAGAGACTCGGGAAATGGAGTCACACAGCACGAGAAATGGTATTTTAATTCCTTTTTGCTTTCATGATTGTCTCTGCATTAAGTGTCTTGTAAATTATTTGTTAGTTTAAAGCATGGTTCTTATAAGATAACTAATGGATAAGTTTATTCACACAGGAGAAGAGATGAATTACATTGGAAAATCATTAATTTAATCCAGTATCTCTGTTTGTCTTTTTTTCTGGATGTATGTGCTTGTAAAAGCAAAAAAAAAATGCAGTTAATATTGAACTGTAATGTATACCTATGTTTTACTGCTAATAGGATGAAATCCTTGTACTGCAACAGGAACTCATTCAGTGTTTAAGTAGAATGTGTTTTATAGTGATCTTTATTTACTTTTTATTTTAAATTTATTACTTTTTCTACCAGTAAGAATGTTGCAACCCCAAAACACTGTCAGCAGTTGTTTAGATGCAGGAGCCTCTGTTCTCTAATGGAGAATCTGAAGTCATAAAGAATGTTCCTATCTTACATGCAGCCACCCTCCTACAGAGTCACTGGTTTGGGTTTTTTTAACAGAAGGTAAGGAACTGCAAATAAAGATGAGCTTCCAGGAAGTACCACTCATCTGATGGGCATGTGAATATATTTGCAATTATAATGGCTTTAAATCTATGCCTTAAGCCTGAGGGGCATATGGTATAGTTTCTGATAAAGGGGACTTAACGGTGACTGCAGGATATTAATGCTGTGATGTAAATGGCAGAGTGCTGGAGAATGGTGCATCTTCTGAATTAAAAATATTTTGGGGTCTCGCTGACAAGTATATCCAAGTAGGTTCCTCTGGATTTGCATCCAAGCAGGTTTAACAGCTGGGTCAGTGTCGATAACAAGCAAACCTGGATTACAGTGTAGAAAAATGTTGAAATTGTATCCTCAGTCTTTTCATATTTTGGGTATAAAAGAGTTGAATGTGATAATTCACTGTCCTCCTTCCAGCTTTATGTTGTGTTCTTATAGCTAAAACGACCAGGAGAAGAATCTACCCACCTAAAGACCAGTTTCATTATCCTTCAAGCTGTTGGCAACCTGAAAGGTTCTATAGAGAGGTGGGGCTAAAAGTTCTGAACAATGCAGTGAATCCATCAGTCTGGCTGTTCTCACAGGTAATTCAGCCTGAAGAAGAGAGGCTTTGGGCTTGACTTAGTTGTTGCCTTCCAGGACCTGAAAGGAGACTGCAAGAAAGACGGAGAGAGACTATTTCCAAGGCCCCGGGGTGACAGGACAAGAGGGAATGGCTTCCCACTGGCAGAGAGCAGGTTAGATTAGATTAGATATTAAGAAGAAATACTTGGTTGTGAGGGGGTGGGGAGGCCCTGGCACAGGGTGCCCAGAGAAGCTGTGGCTGCCCCATCCCTGGAAGTGTCCAAGGCCAGTTTGGAGCAACCTGGGACAGTGGAAGGTGTCCCTGCCCATGGTAGCAATCCTAATTCTCCCAGCCTTTCCTCACAACAGAGCTGCTTCATCCCTCTGATAATTTTGGAGCCTCCTCTGGACTCTCTCCAGCAGCTCCTGTCCTCCCTGTGCTGTTCCCCAGGGGTGGGGTCTCACCTGAGGGGGCAGAATCAGTTCCCATGGTAGAAGTCCCATAAAGTCACAGCATTGGTCCTGAGGAGAAGGACATGATGGAATGTTGCAGGTGGTGAGGGGTAATAGGTTTTCACCATTAGGAACTGAGCAATCATTGGCTGCCTGTTGCCTGCAGCACTGTCCAGGGGTTAGTTAACCACATGTTAAAGCATAAAAAGCCTTAAAGCAGCAACAACCTAAAACACATGATGCCAGGTTATTTCTGAAAAACTAGAGAGCAAAGTTGTGCTGTATCAGGGGAACTGAATGTGACATTCTGGACTCTAAATTGATCATATGTATAATTCATTATAGCGATTTTACACACAGAATTAACAAGGCTGGAAAAGACCGTAGAGATCATCAAGTCCAACCTATTACCCAACTTACCAACCTACCCAACACCATCCCATCACCTAAACCATTTAAATCTATTTCTTAGTGCTGCTCCTTATTTATTTTCACTACTCTTTAGTGTTAACTGTCATCTGCCTGGTTTTGAGCTGGTATTCTGCTTCTTATGGCTGTAAAGCTACATGTGAATGAAAAAACTTCATTCAGGTAAGTTTTTCACTGAAATGTGTAGTTTTGCAGTTTGTTTTCCTTTGGCTTTTGGTTTTTTCTTTGAAAGTTTGTCCTGTACTTAACAAGTATTCGACCACTTGTCTATTTACTTTGTTGGAAGAGAGATCTTTTTTCCTTTTTTTTTTTTTTTTAGCATATACTCTTGAAATACATACTGATGTGAGCATGTGAATAATAGAAAACAGTATTTCACATATCTAGTGGCACTTTATCTGCAGAAAGATGTTTACTTTTATTTGAATATCTAACCCCTGAACAAAGGCAAACTACGATTGCCTTTGTTAAAAGTCTGTTTAAGTTGTAAATTCCTGAATTCTTAAAATTGCTACTCTTGCCTTGTTTTTGTACAGCTACAACTTTCTTTCTGGAAGTGTTTTTCTCTGTGTGGGCTATAAAGGCATATTTGTGCCAGGGTCACTGTCTGATGATAGGCTTGCACTTAGTTTTTCCATACACTTAGAGATACTTTGTGTACAGTTAAAACTTTCAAAACCTGGGGTTTAATTCTGGCAAACAGATTTGTCCAAGATCATCTTTTACTGCAAAGGATACAATTGCTTACACTTCATCTCTCTGTGCTGCACCTTCTGCAGATGTGGGTACCAGGGTCCTGTCTGCTTGTGTTGATTGGGAAAGGAATTGATATTTTATAAGTCAATCCTACATAAAGGACCCTTTGTGTGGTTACAAAGCCACAATTGCTTTTTGCTGATGTTTCAGCATGAAAATGTTTGAGAGAAGCATTTTTGTCAGACATTTGAGGACTTTGTCCTCCTGAGTGTTGTCTTTGGTTGCTCTGGGCACAAATGGGTGCAGGGAAGGATCTCGTTTTTAATTTCAAGGTAATAGTTGTAAATCATGTGCTTTTCCTTAGAATTCAAATTAGATTCAGGCCTTACAGGACAGAGGGGAGCCATGGACTCTCTGAGAGGGGCCCCCAGCCCTGGGGGTCAGGGGGTGCAGGGAGGGGGCAGAGGATGGAGCAGGCTCTGCTCGGGGGGGCCCAGCAATGGCACCAGAGGAACGGGCAGGAACTGATGCCCAGCAAGTTCCCCCTGCACAGGAGGAAGAACTTCTTGGCTGGGCAGTGACCCAGCACTGAGCAGATTGAACAGGGAGGGGGGGGAGTCTCCCACCCTGGGGATATTCCAGACCCTCTGGACACAACCCTGTGCCATGTGCTCTGGGATGGTCCTGCTGGGACCAGAGGAGCCCCTGGGGGCCCTTCCAACTTTTACTCATTCTGTAGCTCTGTGATTCTGTGGAAGTTTGTTTTTATCAAGCCTGTGGCTGTGTTGTTCTGCTGTTTGTGGACAGTGTTACTCATTTGGAGTTAGGATCAAGCTGATGGACAAATGTTGTCTTAGTGCTTTGCAGGGGAATTTGGGAGATCTCCGACACTGAAGTCAGACTTTGCCTGAAGTCAATGTAACTTTGGTGGTTCTCAGAGTCTGAAATGGGGCCCAGTGTCAGAAGCTGCATTCAAGTCTAGTTTAAGACATATTTGCTAAAATTGCTTATTGGTTTTGCCATAAGTATTTCACTGCTCTAAACCAGTGTCATACCTGTGCTTACTTAGGAAAAAAATGGATGGAAGTCTGTGTAAGCAGGAGGTGGAAAACAACTGATTTCACCTTCACAGAATGAGTTATAAATTTTGTAGCAGTTGACACAAAGCAATTCTGCTGTAACTTATTTCTCTTCAGGCATCTCAGAAAAGTGCTCAGGATCTGATTATTCAAAAAATTGCCTGTTGCCAAAATAACACGTTGGTTTCAGTCTTTGAATTTGATGTGCAATGCCCAGTAAAATGCAACACTGATTTTGAAAATATACTTTATATTTACCTCAGAAGTTACATTAGAATGATCTTTATTTCAGTTATGTAAACTAGACACATTTTGTTTGTAATACCAACATTTGGACTTTCCTGGGGTCATCATGACTTGCTTCATTGTGGAATCCAAAAATGTAGTGCTCAAGAAATGACAGGGTCAGTGAAACTCATTGGTGTAAATACGAAGCATCTACTTAATGTGTTCATAGAGTGAATTGTTTCAGGGAAATACCTTTATTTGTGCAAAAAAAAAAAAAAAAAAAAAAAAAAAAAAAAAGTTTTCCTCTGCATGAGGAGTTTTAAAACATACTCAAAAATTATTATTTGCTATTAAACACTTTTATGCAGGTAACTAATGTATAGAATTAATAACAATAAAATGCTGTCCTGGTTTTAATGAAGTGAAGAACCTGATATTTAGAGGCTTTTATACACAGATATCCCTTAAATTTCTTCACAAGTTTTAAGTCTTTAAAGAGATTGTTAGAAATCAGTGTATGAAATGGTAATTAAGTTTATCATACTGGGACAGAGGAGCACTTTTGAATGCTACTACTCAACAGAATTCACTGCAACTTCTATATCAGGTACTCTCCAAGATACAGACTTGAATTCCTGAGGCCCTGATGTACAGTTTCATTTATATCTGTACCTGAAGAGTTATATCAAAGAAATGTAAACAGCCTGAGCCTCCAGGCTACTTCATCTCAGTCCCATAATTTCCTCCTGTTATAAAATCTCTCAGCTGGCATAACAGAGCATCTTAATGCAATATTTTACTTTACTTAAAACACCAGTCTTTCATATTAAGCAACCTGGTGAGTGAGTAGAGTGTTTTTGGAAATTAAGCTGTTTAC
This sequence comes from Neodrepanis coruscans, assembly GCA_013400695.1. Lineage (NCBI taxonomy): Eukaryota > Metazoa > Chordata > Aves > Passeriformes > Philepittidae > Neodrepanis > Neodrepanis coruscans. The sequence goes on along the minus strand of VYZS01003774.1, from coordinate 13,709 downwards.
CTGTACAAAGCCATTAGGCTTAATACTTCAGATGAGAAGGAGGGGCAGGGGGAGGAAGCAAAGAAAAAAATACAAGACAAAAAGGCATGTAAGAACACTACAGTGGTGTATTAGTACTGCTGTATGTAGTACTAGTCATTAAATATGTCCTGGCTATTCTAATTTTGTCATTACAATGGCTGGCTGGACTTAATGTTGGCAACAATGTATCAAGAATTCACTTAATTTATGGGTTTAACAACAGCTGGAGAGAGGTTGACACTGGTTTCTGTGCTATTGACAGTAATAATCAGCATTGTGTCCCTTAGCCTTTATACAGCAATATTGCCCCACAGATCTAGAGGTGCTGTGTTTATCCCAATTTCACAAAGACTAGGGAGAAATGGAGTGACATGTCAAAGTCACTGAGGTGCTGTGTAGAGCCTGAAATTGAATTTTAGACTCCAAAGACCTGTGTCTCAAAAGCCTGTTAGGTTGTTCTGATGTCAGTGGTATTTTAATCTTGGAAGAGTAAAAGTGTTTATATCTTCAGGTTTAGATTTCTGCTGTAACTATCAGTAGTTTCTCTGTATAAAGCAAGGTGTCATAACTGCAGTGTAGCAGCATTGAAAGGCTCCCAAAATGTGAAGACATACAGACTGTGAAATGTTGGAGATGTTTTTAGTATATCCAGTGTGGTTGTTAATTCAGTCAAGGGTCATAGAAATCACAGTGAGCTAAATCAGACTAAGGGATTGTAGTTTGATGGACGTAGCCCTAGAAATTGGATAGATTACAAGAGAAGAGGATAATGCAGGAAGACAAAAGTAGATCAAAATCCTGGAAGATTAAGAGGATTAAATGTGAGGAACAGAAGTGTCCAGAGTGAAGACAACTTTTTGTGCCTGAGAAGTTAGGACCAAACTAATTATTATCATTGAATCGAGAGGAAGCCAGAGCTTGGAATGCAAGAAATCTTTCTAGACTGTTTTTTTTTTTTTTGGTTTTGTCATGTTTGTTTCTTTATTTGTTACTTGGTTGTTTTTTTTTTAAACTGGTTCTCAATACAGGATTATGTATTTGGGAGATACCATGTCTATGGTGTGTTTCCAAACAAGGACAGGCTCTCCCCTGTGGTTAGAGAACAAGGAGACATAACCCCAGCTGTTCTCACAGGCAGAGCTCCTTGGAAAGGCTGCTGGAAGTAATATCTTTGGTTATCTGCATGATGAGACTGCATATTGAATTCAATATTTTATTCTATATATCTTAGAAGGGTATTTTTATATATAAATTAGAAGACTTTTATTCTATTTCCATTGGATGCAACTTAGTTTCTGCTGGGTTGCCAGGCTAAGGGTTAAATGGTGCAGTGTAATTAGAGGTCAATGTGTAATTAGACAATCTACAGACCCCCAGTCCTAGTGCAGCCTGGCTCCCAGGTGTCTGTAACAGCTTTTGTTTGTAGCACTGATGATTTGGGCTCTCATCCTGAAATCAAGTCCCTGTGAAGAGATTCTAGTGCTGGTGTGAAACTTGATTAAAACCAGTGGGGCTGATGCAGGAATCCTTCCACATAAATCTGATTGCAGGCTGAATCTCAAACACTGATTGAGTCCAGGCTTGTCCTTTTATCATATTTCTCATTCATTTTATCCTTAAACTTTTTTCTTTTCAAAATACATAAGCAAGATAAAAATATTCAACAACTTAAAAAAAAAGTTGTGAAGTGGGTTTTTGTGTATTTGAGGTTTTTTTGGGTTTTTTTAAATGATGGTATTAGGGAAAGTAGATGTGAAAACTTATTACACTACATTAACACTATATTAAGTTACACATAGATATAATTGAATGTATCTTATGACTTGCTCTAGAGTCAATGAACAAGTCCTTTGTTCAGAGAAAGATGCATTATTGCAAACCCAGGCAACACATTTAATTTTGCTGATTGAAATGGGGGCATTCTGATTTAGGAATTACAAACATTCTGATACCAATTTTTTATTTGATTTTATTTTTAATATTCAGTGCAAGCATTTTAATGTCTTGCTCTGTAAATTTTCTGGGATGCACTGATGACCAGTTGCTGACACCCTTGCACAGGAATTCCATCACTAGACAGTGATAATGTGCTGCAGCTGCTTCCAGCTACATGTTGCTCTCCCTACAGCTGGAACAACTGAATTTCTCAGCAAGCAATGATTAGCATTTTGATCTTGACAAGCACTTTGCTGTCTGAATACCAATGTCTGAATGACTGTTTTTGCCAAGCAGGGCATAAACAGCTATTGCACATATAGCTTGTAGTTATCTTCTGCTTACCAGAAACATTTGATCGAACACTTGCACACTCGATCTTTTAAAAACTGTATTAGGAGTAATTCCCTCTGATTTATAGTTGTAGGGAAAATGTAGTTTTATGTGTCTAGATATGCTAAGTCAACTAATTCCAGTATGAAATGTTAGATGTCTGAAAGAGCATCTAGTGTCAGGTCGTGATCTAATGTGTTAGTGGTTCATGCCAGTGCTTCTAGCTACATGCAAATTAACGGTATTCAAGTGTAACCAGACAGCACTTATAGTCTACAGATTAGCATAGCCTGAGAAAAATCCAATTATCCTTTCCTTGGTTGTTTGCCTTCATTATATTTTTGTTTCAGGGTACCTCTTTTATTAAAATTTTGAGAATTATTTAGACAACCCAAATCAGATTTATAGCAAATGATAATACAAATCACCAGGCTGAAGTGGGAGAGTGTGTTTTGCCTATCCTACCTGTAAATGAAACATCTCACAAATGAAGCCCAAGTACCAGGGAATAGGAAAATGGAAGTCAACCTTTACAATGTGTCTTTGCTTTGCTGCAAAATAAGTTTAAACAAAGACCAGTTTATGCTCCTGGTCCCATTTTAGCTGTTAGGCTGCACTCCAGGCAGGGGCAGAGCAGCTGCAGAAAGCTGTCTTGTGGAGAGCTGGAAATAGCAGAGGGAGTATCACAGAATTGCAGGATAGGTTTGGGATGGACCTCAAAGATCACTGGGTTCTGGACTGTCAGAGCAGCTCCTGGATGGCTGGACAGGGAAATCTCCTTAAGACAACTGTCATGTCTAGTTAGGGTGTCCACTTTATTCAGCTGGGGAATGGCAGTTTCTTCAGAACGTCTTTCAGGAAAACCTGGGGGGAGTTTAAATTGTAGCTCAGATCCAGTTTCCTGCAAAGCACAGGAGCTGGACTGGTAGGGCTCCAGCTTTTGGGCAGGGCCTGATGTTTATCATATGCTGATGAACCAAGATGCATCTCAAACCAATTTCTGACTGTCCTGAAGGATTTGGGATTGTCCCAATATAGAGTGGGAACTGTGTGTTCAAGCAGAGAAAATCACACCATTTCATAGAAATCTCTCTACAATGCTGTAAGCCAAATGTAGCCTTCTGTCCAGGCATTTTGTTTGTGATTTTCATCCAAATCCGAGTCAATACGAAAGAAAAATATTTGGAAATCACTTAACAGGGGATGATATTAATGGTAATTATATGAAATAAAACAAAGAAGAGGTCTTGGACTGTAAATGCTACAAAGCATTTCTACCTGATGGGAGAACACTGAAAAAGAGGGGACTGGGAATTACACAGTGACTGTGAGAATATCTGGAGGTGTAAAAAAACAAAAGAGGGCTTGAAGATTGTATGAAGAAGAAAAATTAAAATTTGTGTGGTTTTATAGAGGAAATGAAACAGATTGGAAGTACAATTAAAGGGGGTTTTTTGGGTGGGGACCATCAAGAACAGGGATACTCATCTTTACCTGCCCACGTGGTTGAGCTTTTTCTTGAAGTGGGAAGACCTTTGCAATGTCTCAGACATGGGTGTTACGTTGGGGATACTTTGTAGAAATGTACTGGAGCATGAATGTTTCTGGAGTCCTTGTGAAATGGTGCTTTTTTTCATGGGATTAGAATCAGGTATTACAAAAAAATCATTCATTGAAATCAAACTAAGGTAAATGAGGGAGAAGTACTTAGCAAGAATTAACAGAGTGTTAAATTGCTGCCAAAGACCCTTGTGACACAAGTGGCCAGGGAATGCATAATTTCTTTGCAACAAAAAAAATAAAAGTTCAGAATGTATCAAATGCATTGAGCCAGGGCCTCTTTTTTCATCTGAGGTGCTTGTGCTGTCTAACATTGTAGCTTGTGGGCAACCCATGTTCTCTCTACTTCCACATTCTTTCTCTTTGAAAAGATTTGATCTTATAACTTGATTTTAAAATAGGACTTTACATAGAACCATAGAGTGGATTGGGTTCGAAGGCACCTTAAAGAGCATCTCTTTCCAACCCATGCTCCCCTAGATATTACTGGACCTTTTTAAAAACCAACACCAATAACAATCCCCTCCTTCCCAAAACAAACCCAAATAAAACCACACAAACGAAAACCCCACCTCACAATGCAAAACCACCCCTTAAAAAAAGACCAAAAAAAACCCCAAACAACCCAAACCAAAGTATAAACTCAACTCAAAGCCCACCCCCTCCTTCTTTTATTGCTCACCACACCCTCCCAGGTGACAATTTGCTGTACTGCCAATAAATTGCTGCTCTATAGTGAGCAAGGGTCAGGTATATGAAGACAATCTCAGCTGGGAATTTCATGGACAAATCTAAGGCCCTCAGGACCTTCTGTGTAGTTCCTGTGAGTTGCTTAATAACTATACCTTATACACTACAAATGTAAATGGTGTTAATAAAGATTGTTTGTTTGAGAGGAGTATAAAATCCTGGGGCGATAATTGATTGTGGGATTGAATCCTTGAGGAGCAGGTGATGGAGAGAGAAGAATGTGTGAAAGAGTAAATGAGCTGAGAATGCAAAATAGTGACCAAGAATGTAATTACAGAAAGTTTCAAGTGGTTGTGTAGTTTTAGTGATGAAATGGGTAGAGAGGTATTTTCTACACAACTGATTGTTTGTGAGGAACTAAATGTGATGAAATTCAGAAGGCAGTCAGGACCCTTGGGAATAACAAAGCACCAGGTGTCCTTAATGTTCCAGCTGGGGCTCAGAGAGTTATCAGTTTGATTTTGTTTGGGGCAAAAAAAAAGTCAAGGAATAGTAAGTAATGGCCATAATGAATAGAAGATAAGATTTTGATCGTATAGAGAGGAGCTATTTATTTGCTAATACAGAGAGCAAGTGGCTGGAACTAATAGAGGCCAAGTGATGTGCTCACCTCCTCACTGGAGTCACTGCTGAGTCACTGCTGGGTGGGAAGGTGACAGCCTGTGCTGCTTTTTGGACTGTGATGATTCTTGATCTTTTTGATCCAATTCATTTTTTGTCTCTTCGCATCTGTAGTTTTTCTCTTAACTTCTACCAACTCTAAAGTTTTGGTTATTTGTTTCTAACTAGTAAAAAAATCTTTCAACTCTGAATTTATGTGCTTTCTCTGTGTTGATTGAGCTTTTGCTTTGAAGCTGAGCCAGGGTCATACAGTTGTGTTTTAGAGAATTTGGACTTGTATGAGGGACAGTTGATCTTTATTAGATTGGATCCTGGTTTATAGTCCATCTATCTGCAAAACAAACACGATAATGCTTTTATTATTTTGCCCTCTTCCTCCCTGCCAAGGATTTTCGGAATAATAGAGAAACTTTGAGAAGTTTTGGTTAAACACATTGATGGAATTAACAAATACAAAAATAGGCTAATTAAAAGTAATATTAATTTTTTAAGATCTAAGAAATTCTGTATTGGTTCATCTAAATAGCACAGAATTAATTTAATAATTCATATAAATTATAAAGGTTCACTAAGTCATACATCAAAATCCTACATTTTCAGATATTATGAGTCAGCAGCTTTATAACCATAACCATCTGAATTTCAAATGTTAAATGTATTTTTAACGCTGCTCTAGAATGTATAAGAAATTACAGAAGGTCACCCTTTTGAAAAATTTACCTGTGCATATGTAATTTGATATATGTAACGTAATCTATTATGCACATCAGATTGTATTGTGCAATTTCATTGTGTTAAACACAGCACAAGCTGCATTTTTTCACCTTCTGCCAACAAAGTCACTGACCGAGAGTTGCATTTCTGAGGCAAAGATCTGGATTTTTGAGGAACTTCAAACACATACTATTTTTACTAGATATATAGAAGGCCAGGGCTCAGCTTTACTTGGAACTGTGCATCAGGTTTAACTGATAAACTGATAGGGTGTTGATTAAGGAGTGATTAAGGAGTGTGATCAGGAGTCTGGCCTTTCAGTCAGAAAGGCTAGTTATAATAAAGAAGAATTTAACCTACTTTTTTCTTGTCTATTGACTGGTCAGTCAATAATAATCAGAACATATCTGTACACATAAACATTAAGGTGTTTGCACTTGCATATGCAGCAAAATATCTATAAAGACATTTGAATCCTGTTTAAGGAATTGGATATTCAAACTAATATTCTTAATAGAGAGAGGTCCAGTTTAAGTAGTGGTTGAAGATGTTAAACCTAAAGGCAGATCATGAGAGAGCCTGACAATCCCCTCCAGCTCCCTCCTGTGTCAGAGAGTTGGAGGAAGCAGAAGGTCCCCCCTGAGCCTCCTTTTCTCCAGGCTGAGCCCCCCCAGCTCCCTCAGCTGCTCCTGGTGCTCCAGCCCCTTCCCCAGCTCTGTTTCCTTCCCTGGACACACTGCAGCCCCTCAATGTCCTTCTTGTCATGAGGTGCCCAGAACTGGACCCAGCACTGGAGATGTCTCAGCAATGCCAGCACAGAGGAACAGTCTCTTCCCTAATCATGAAGAAACATGACCGAAGATTATAACCCAGAAAGTGAATTTGATGATGGGAAGAAACTTAAGATACCAGGCATTTTATTTGTTCAAGTATTAGCAAAAATAATAATAACACCTCAAATTAGAAGCAGCTGTTACAGTGGCTTTGCCTTGAAATCTTCCTCTGATGTATCTGTAAGTAAAATAGGACAGGGCCCCAGTCCTGTGCGTGGAACTTGTATTCACATTGTATGAAAATAAACCTTCAAAAGTGGGCACTGATATAGAGCTGGGGAAGCTACTAAATCCGTCTATGGAAAAGGCTGCTGGGAGGCCCATTTCTTCAGGAAGAAATTTGGGAATATTTATAGCGACTGAGTGAGCAGGTGAAAGGTACAGTCATTAAAATGCATTTAGATATTGCACTTTTGAATGTGTGGTTTGACACAGGGCAACACAATCAATTTTCCCAGAAACAACACAGAGGGAAGATGTCACATTTACTGTTGAGGAGCATCACTGTGCACTAAAATACCTTCGTGGCACTAAAAGCACTGCTTGTACTGAGCCAGGTAAATGCTTCTGCTGGTGATGAAGAACAGTCAGTTATGCTACCTGTAATAAAAACAAGTTAGTCTCCATAGGCAGAAATTGGCTTTATAAATCCATAGGAAGCAGCACAGTGTTTCTCACCTTGTCAGACAGCATTGTTGTGAGGCTGGGCAGGGAAAGGCAAACTGCACAGCTCTCTCCAGACAAGGAAAGCTTTGTGACCAGCAGTAAATGGCAACACTGGGATACAGCCAGCTGTTAAAAAGAGGTGCTCTCAAACACCAAACTGCATTATTTATATTGACACTAACTACCAGTGACTGCTGCAGAGGCTGGAGGTACTAAGGCAAAACTACAGAGTTGAGTTTCTGTCCAGAGGGTTTCAAGGGACAGTGGAGTGATGCAGGGTAGAAAATAATTAGAAGAGCTAAATAGTCTTGCCACTGGAAAGAGAGAACTTGGGCTTTTTTCAAGTGCTGAGATGATCTGGGGACTACTACAAGTGAAAAATTCAGGCCAAAATTAAGGCTTAATGACTTCTACTAAGATTTTTCTACTGGTAAAAAACTGCACTTATGAGGGAGGAATTGGGGAAATGTGGAGTCCAAAAGTAGGGTGTGAAAGAGGTTGTAAGAATATTCACAGTATTAGGCATGCACAGAGCCATGAAGTACGACTTAAGTAGGTCAATAAATATCTATGTACTTTACAGTTGTCACTAGAATGTTCTGTTGTAAGAATTAGACAACAGGGACAATCCACACACATTTTAATTTCAATCACAGTCTGAGCATTAATGAATGCGGTGAGAGGGGGAGGAATTCCCCCTTCCTGTTTGTGGTACTGTGTTTGTCTTCTGAAACAAATCTCGGTGTTTTCAGTACTTCAGGTATCTGCAAACTGCCTGTAACTAAATACTCACTGTAACTCAATATTCCCCAAGGATAGTGTTGACCTGTGGTATTTGCCAGTCATTTTTCAGTCTGGCCGATGCTTAAGGATTGATTTATGATTTCATTTTTAATTGGGCATAAAATCATAGAATGGCAGGTTTTCTTTAACCCTTGTGTATGTGCTGTGTTGATTTCCCTTACAAGGTGTACATATGAACTTCTGTTCTAGGAAATTTAGGTTTGTGGTCAGTGTTGGGAATGGGGTTGGATTGCTTGGGAAAAAAGCCTCTTTAAAAGCAGGTAAAATTGATGTGGTCTTTATTTAACTTGACAGCATTTCAAACCTTTGATTTTTCATTTTCTACTATTTACACTGGTGGCTTAGATATGGGGCTTTCCTTTTCTTCTTTTTTTGCTTAGCTGGTGTAGTTGCATAAGTTATTGAGACCAAGGGATGGTGATGCAGCTTTTAATAAGTACAAATAGCAATATTTAGGTGGTAGGTTTATATTATAACAATCATTGATTTTGTCACATTTAGTGCTGACTTGCTATATAAACTAAGTTACTGTATCAGAAGAGGTGAGGAGAGTTCTCCTCCTTCTAGCTGTCCTTTTTTTCCTGTCTAAGATGAAAGCATTGTTCAGACTGGAACTCTAATAGGTAATTGAGTCTAGTCACTAATTATGAAAAATAAAACTGGCTTATGTATATTGAAATATTTTGTGTGCAGAGATTCCAGTTGGTTCCACTTCAACTGGCAGATTGTGCATTGATCTTATTTTCTTACATACTCAGTGCTTAAAACCATATACCCTGGTGCTTTAGATTGTTTATCAAACAAAATCTCTGGAGCAGAATAGTTACATAAGGAGGAACTGTCTGTGTCTTCCAAATTTGACTTTAACTGTTCTACTTGATGAGTGGGAAGTATATGAAAAATTAGGAAGGGCCCACTTTGGCTCAGAGGTGTCACTCCACTTTTAAAAGTAAGTGATAATTATTCTGTTCATGAAGTTGCCTAGTTAAAAATATAGTAGTGCTAGTACTTCCCATAGTAAGTTCTAGTTTCTTGAAGGCTTTTAATGGGAATTCCCTCAAATAGGTCCCAGAAAATATCTGTGAAATTGTTCCTGTAAAATACAGCAACAGTTTTCTTCAGGATTCAGCTGGGTTGATTCTAAACTAAGAGACCTGACAACAGTTTCCAAGGAATCTTTTCTCCTACTCATGTAAAGCAACTCACTTGTGATGATGAATAGTTTGTACATGTAAATTGTTTTGTTTATACAGGTGGGAATTCATCCTCTCCATCAAAATCTACAGATCCTATAAATTCCACAAATTCACATACTTTGGAAAAGTTTGGTAATCAACAAAACCATGATAATAGTAATATGGAAAATAGTCCATATGGTAATACAGTAAGATGATCATAAAGATGGTTTAGAGTAAGAAGTAAGATGGTTCATATAATGTGGAATGAGAAGTTAAAACAGCAAAGAAAGTATTCATGGAAATATTCACAGAGTGCTGAAGTTGTCTTCCTCTTACTGATATCAAATATATTTACAATGAAATAAAATACTATTCATTGTTAAACTGTTAAAATAGAAACATTACATACAAGTAGAACAGATTCTGTATTGTTGCTAAAACAATGATGGATTAATTATGTAGGAACCAATTATCTTCCATATTTCATAGATTTCTTCCTTGTATCATCAGTTCATGAATATTTGATATGCTGAGCATGCTTCGTTGAAATAACTAATTGCAAATGCTGTGATTTATTGAACATATTTTACTGGAGATTTAATAAAAATATCTATTCCAAAGTAATTTGAACACAGATTGTGTGTTTGCATTTTAAAAATTCCACTCAGTGTAATAAATTTTCTGCCTTAATTGCATGTTAACCTTTGAGAAATCTTACCTCTGGGAAAGCCTCCTACTGGAATATGTGGTTTCTGGATTTGGTGGTGATGCAGTTGTAGGTGACTATTATGACAAAAAAGCATGATCTGCAATTATGATCATGCTGGATCCAGCCTTTTTTGGTCTGTAGGCATTTACATAATAAAGGTACTTGAGTTGTATGACAACATTTATCATCTGTTTATGGGTTGGGGGAAGAAAGGACTTAGTCTATGCCTAGGACATAAAAAACTTACAGTTTTTCTTTGCTGGGAGCTCTTTT
>VYZS01003753.1:9744-40704 GCA_013400695.1 Neodrepanis coruscans | reverse complement strand
ATTGTCCTAAACCAGGACATACTTATTAGCTTGAGGACATATATCTAAACTGCAGCAGTTGGAATTCCACTGACTGCAATATTTGAAGTCAAAAAACAGTTCAGTCTGAAAGATTTGTTTCATGATAACTTGCAGTAGACCTTTCTTGATAAGTATTTAGGTTTATAGGGTTCACTGAACGATAGAAAGTAGTGTAGTTTTAATTGATAAGAAGTAGGTGGGACTCAAGCTTACATTTGTTAAATGAAAAACTTTGACTTTTAAGTATTTATGGTATGTCTTATATAGGGTTTTGTTTCTCGACTCTAGGATGCAGCAACAATATCATATAAAAATCATGGCATTTATTAAATATTTTTAATTTCAGTTTGTTTAGTTTTTTTTCCCCCAGTGTGATGCATGATTCAATTTCTTTTTATACTCACTCAAAAACTTCTTAGAAAGACAAATATGAAAGAAAAAATGTTGAGAATTTTCCGAAAATCCAAACTTTTGGAAATTGTGCATGGCTAAATTGAGAATTTTCTACAAAAAAAAAAAAAAAGAAATGATTCTCCAGCTCTGATTCTCATAAGTGAATTTGACAAAACCCAACACCCAAGCATGGTAGAGGCGAAATATTAGTAAAATTGTCATAAAAATCCTAAAATATTTCTACCCTTGTTTTCTGACTGATGCATGATTCTTAGCTTGCATATCATTGTTATATGAGGAGTAAAAGAGATAGACTTTTAAAATTATAGCTATACTGTTCAATTAAAAAATCCAAAACAGCAGAAAACAAAATTCCATAGTTGTATACCCAACATATCAAGGTATCTTGTTTCTGGACCTTGGAAAACCTAAAGGAGGTCCTCAAGTATGGACAAAACAGTGTTGAATAATATTGTGTGCAGTTATACTTACTGTACACTTGTAGTTGTCCTCTGAAGACATTTCTTCCGCGAGAATTCTCAGCCCTACATTCATACATTCCTGCATCTTCTAGCTGCACATTAGGTATTTCAAGCACAGCTTGTGATTTTCTCAGGCGGGCTTTACTTGGATTATGACCATTAACTTTCCTCCAAGAGATTGTTGGAACAGGGCTGAAATATTCAGTAAAATTACTGTTAGCACTCTTCAGCTATTGAGAATATAGATTCTGTTATCTGGTAGTTTAAACACTTAATAATCTAAGTAGCAATAAAATATAACCACAATTAAGGTTCATATAATGGTTGATACACCTCACTTTCTATAGGGAATCCTTAATAAATGGCTTACTACATGGAATGTGTCTCTTTCATCCACAAGGGAGGCTAAATTTTTATTGAGATCAAGTAAATCACTTGAAATATGCTCTCTAGAGTTTTTTCAGCACTCTATGCTTTACTCCTTAACAGTTCCACTTGATAGGCCAAACAACATAACAACTTAAAAACCTGGATGAATATAGCAAATTCTAACATCCCAGTTTTCCTGCAACGAAAACAGATAAATCAGTGATAACATCCATCTAGGTGGAAGATTTCAATAATGCTCTTTCTTGGATAAATTAAAGTGACCAAAGATTTTGAAATCTTTTTTGTTATGGTGTTGTTCAAGTTGCAAAAACTGGTGTGCAAGAAGAACGTATTAATGGCGCTACTGCTTCTGTACTTGCTTGTGGGAGCATAAGGGTTTTTCACTGTAGCTTACTGTTCCACACAGGTCTATATGGAAACTGGGTTATTTACAATCAGACTCAGGGAAGAAGTGGGTTAAACAGTGTTTGCATTCACAAAATTTTTTTTTAGGACCAACACTCATCAGTCATTGTGCGCTGATGGGGCTTTCTGGTACAGACAGGGGGAAAAGTACTTCCTAATATAGATTCAAATTCAAAACTGCTATGAATTGCTGTCACGATTTGCTAAATTCCACTCATTGTAACTATATAAGAATATTCTTTCCCTCAGAATTTCAGGGTGTCCAATTTGAGACACAAAAAATACAGACACGGCAGACAAGTTTTTGTCATTCTTCAGCCAGTTAGAATCAGGCTGTGAATTTCTGGAGTCAAACTTGCAGACAAGATGCTCCAAATTCCAGTACTTCATAGATATTCAGAAATCTAGCTGGCTATCAAAAATTTCTCTAATTTTATGTCCTGAATATCACATATCGCTGAATTTCAACGAGCTTATTAACATAATTACCTTCACAAAGCCAACATATAGTCCCATATGGAATGCACTGAATGTACCAGAAAGAGATAATCATTACTTCCCTTATCAGTTTGCTGCACTGATTACTTAAGCCAACAAAATGTGCTTTATTGTGAGCATATGTGTATTCACCTCTGAGATATGGTACCTATAATAACTGTCTATTCTTGCAAAAGGATCCTTTATTACTGTCCCCCACTGAAGAAATACATAATAATAGCTATTCATGTATATTAGATGTAGTACCGATAACAATCTTAGCTTCCTTTTTTCCCCGTTTAATAGCTCTTATATTTTATTTCTAATTGCACACTTTGCTTTCATATTCAAATTTATACTCTTTCTTGAATGACCTCCTGGAGATTTTGTAAGTCTTTTGTTTTCATTCAGCTTTAAGAATTAACTCCTTTTATGCTTGTCCTCTTTCTATATGAAATATATGCCATGATTTCTGGCTGCAAAACAGTCACCATGGCCAGACAAGGGTTTCACTCATCATTATTAATAACAACGCAGGTCCACAGCAGGAGTATTTTTTGTTGGTACAATGGAAAATAGGTGTGCAGATACACTTTATTTGGTACCATAAGTTTTCCATGGTTATTGTTCATTGTTACTCATTTGGCCTTTAGCCCTTCTTCCAGTAAAATCAGAGACAAAAATGCTATTGCTCTACTGTCATGGAATAAAACTGGTTCTGCTGAAAAGAACTGGTAAAAAGAATTCTTTTTGTTGTTTATATTTCTGAGAAAAAGCAAAACGATTGTCAGCTGTGATAATTGTCTCATTTAGCTGCTATGAGATTATTTTGAAATTAATGTATTTAGAAAATTGCCTTTAAATTGCATTTAACTAATTTTTTGAAATTTGCTTTTGTGTTTCCGCAGCAAGAAAATGTGTATAACATGGAAATCACATATAAAACTGGTTGTCTGGGTCATTAGGAAACATTTTTAAAAAATTCACTTATTTTTTAATCAGTATAAGGTAGTAAGTGGAATTTTTCAAGGAGATGAAGTTACTTTAGCTGTGCAGATTTAATGATTTCAAAGAAAATACTCCATATTACTCCCATATTACAAATTGGTATTTGCGGACAACTTGTAGTTCTGTTAATGAACCTTATTTTCTTTTCATAACTTAGAAGTGAAGCATGAATTTTACATCAAAAATAAAAATATACCTATACCTATTTCTCCTCTGTGACTTCTGTGAGAACAAAATGAGTGAGGATGGGAAAGAATAAAATTGTCTGACTCTTCCGGAAAACTCATAAAATCCACCATAAAAGCTAACTGACATATGTACATTTTTCATATTTTCAAATGATCCACAGCTTTTCAAAAAACAGAGCGATTGCTGAAGTATCTCTAGCATTAATATGAGTTTAATGTAATATGCATAATTGTTGAATCTTATAACCATTATAATCCTTTTTTATTTTGGTGTCAGCAGACATCTATGGCAATACAATTTCCTTGTTTATTATAACCCTGTTCATAGTCAGCTCTTGTGAGTAACTTGATTTGAGTTTCAGTTGAGTTCAAAGATAAGACTTCTCCTCACTTTGGGGAAAAAATCTGCCGATTACTACTGGAAGATCTTAGCACCACCAATAAAAAAACCCTACCTGATTTCAGAAATACCGTCATTTAACCTCTTATTAATCTAAATTGAAATAAAATGAAATTCTCTCCATCAGATGATTTCCAGAAATACCCATCAACCATTCATATGATTCTACCTTTAGAATGTCCCATATAAAACTGTTCTGATCAGATGCAGAGGTTTAGGAGACAGGGTAATTGCTTTTCGTTTCATTTGGCTATTAAAAAAAAATTCATACTCATGAAATATAGCAGCAGTGAATATGGTGGTTTAAGAATTGAAAGAGAATAGAAAGAAATGGTGATAAATTTGAAGCCTGTGTGCAGAAACAAGTCCAGGATTGCATCTCATTTCAACATACATCTATGACTGTACTAAAGAGGTGTGATGCATGTAGTATAAGTGTCATATTCTGATGTGTATGTGCTTACCCACCACTGCTGGCTTTTTCTTTGTGGCACGGAACAAGGACAGTGCCTGCTTCATTGCACATCCAGCTCCATGACATTTTCTTCACACTTTAAGTTATAGCATATTAGAACATCTAAAATAGTGCTATTTATCATGATTCATTATCTATAATGTTTCATTATTCATAGTAAGTTATACTTGAGAGCTTCTCTTTACTGGTTGATCAGAGCCTAAACTGTTGGTTCAATCTTGAACTTAACTGTTCAATAGCTAAAGTTAGATAACATAACTGACACTTGGGGTGATTTAAAAAAAAATAATTCCAAATTCTTAAATTCAAGTTAATCATGAACATAAGTCATCTGATTAAGGTGTAATAAAACAAGAGAAAAGAAGAACCATGATAGGCAAGATATTGGTTTCACAAATACAGAATAAAGTGGAAAAGGTATTCCACTACATTTTTTTTCTACATGTAAAAGTTAGATAATGTAGATAATGTAAATCACAACAGCACAGCTAGATATGAAAAATTTAATACAAAAGGCCTGAACATCTCCTCCTGTGTATTCAGAGCTGTCCACATAGCAAAATTCTGTGTTATATTTTTGTCATCATAGTATTGCAGATGCTATTTATGTTACGGAAATAATGAGATGTTGAGCTAATGTGACTGTTAAAAAAAGGACAGAAGTATATTGTGTTTTTTTCTCAGCTATCCAGTAACTACTTTTTCTAGTCTCTGTATCACACCCTACCGCAGTTTGCTGGCCAGGGGCATTCTGAAATAAGTGGACATTTTTCTAAAAAGCATTAAAGACATAATATCAGGATTGTTAAGAAAAGAATCCAAAGCAACTTGAAAAGCAAAAGACATATACAATGTCTGCTGTGTTAGTATAAGGTTATTATATTATTATTATATATGAAGAATCCATGATTTTAAGTTAGAGACAAATGCTCTGAAGCAGAAAATTTGCCTGAAAAGATGACACGTTTTTGGCAGATGTTCCTACAGATCCTCAGGGCCACAGTACTACAGAAAAACTGTGTTTACTTGTCTTGTGTTAAAGCTGTTTTATAACTGAACTTTCTCTCCTGTCATTTTTCTCTGTTCCAAACTTTGTCCAGGCAGAATTTCTGCAGCTGGCACATTGATCCAGGATTTCCTAAATCTGCTGTACAGATACGGTCAGTGCTTGTTGACAGATCTGTTCCAGAAGACTAGTTACAATGAGTTGAGAAATTCCAGAAACAACAGGTCTAGCATCAGTCATGATGTAAATGTAAACATAAATCCAGATGTGCAAGATGGCTTTTAACTTGTTGGTCAGACACAGAGTTTGAAGACAGAGAGTGTGATGATTTCCAGAAGTGCTGGATTTAAGCCTTTTGTGCCACAGAATTATATGCATTTATTTCTTTACGGGAAATCCCGAGCAGAAATACAATAGTCGTAACTCTGGAGACCTACTATTGACAATTGCAAAAATTTGTTTCCTTCCTATCCTCTCAGACTCTGATATAGAGAGAAAGCCTACACATGTGCTTCTGGATATTAAGTTCGGAATGATAAAAAAAAATTTAAAAATCCTCCATCTTTAAACCTAAAGCAAGGCTGTGTAAATTACTGAACATAGTTATTAACAACATTTACAAGTGTTCTTTGATGGTCTTGAGAGAGAAATGGAAGGGATTGCTAATACTACTTCTTCAAGAATAACAGTTATGTGATGGGGAGTTGTAGTATGGTAGGGTTTCTTCCCCCCCTTTCCTTATGCCTTACCTTATGGTAAAAGCAATCAAATCAGTTTTTTTAAATGCAAGTATTAAACATTTAGTCTAAGTGAGGGAGAATGAGGCCTGGGACTGCTAATTGAGATTTACCAAAGAATATTTAATACATTCTTTATTACATTACTATGAATGATTTCAATATTTGTAACAGCATTACAAAGTTTATGCAACAAGTCCAATTAAAGGAAGGCAGAAATCAATCCAGCCAAAATCCAATCCTGCTGCAGCAACTTATGACATAAATACCTATTTAGTATGAGGTAAAAATGAACATTAGATTGATGAAAGTCTTAGAAAGATTTATTTGACATAAACAATGTGTTATCAAAAAGAAAAAAAAGAAAAGGAATCCTGGATCTATTTGTGTCTTATATAAACAAAGTCAGCTTGAAGATGACATGGTCACGTTAAAAAGGTTTCTTCCTCTCATCACAAGCTTATCTCAAGGAGACAGTACATCCCTAGTTATAACATTGACAAATTCTGTTCTGCTGAGATTTCATTTCTCTCTTGGGATTGTTTTGTTACCAGTAAACTTTAAGAGCAGCTTCTCAGTTTGGCATCTGATAAGATTAACAAAATATTTTTCCTGTGGTGAGAAGTGGTATGAAGGGACATGGAGCAACATGAATTTTTGGCCTATGGAACCTAAAATATGTATTTGTGCATCAGTTTTTGTATCTACCCTGCAGTTTCATTTTGGGTAAATAATTAAAGCAGATTAATACTCTTTGGCATGGTTTCCTTGTTTTAAAAAGAGACAATTAATGTTTCTGTGTCTGTAGGTGAAAAACAGAACACCATGATAAGACTTGGTTTTGAGGGTAGAGGAAAACTGCTACCTGTGGACTTCTACACTGTGAATTTGCTTAAGGCTTGAAAATGTGAAGATACTACCATGTCTTGTTCCTGTGGTAATTCTCCTACATATAGGAAAAACACTGAATATTTGAATCCTGGTACCAACAATGAACTGGATGCATAACATCTAGAATGATTTGCTTTATTTAATGCAAACCAGAGACTATGATGTCATTAAATTGTGAGCACCATGATACATTTAAAAGAAAGTGAAAATTAGCTTCCTCTTTGCCTGCAAATTGTATTCTAAATCTGGCTAGAATTTCTTAAACCTCCAATTTTCATTTATCAATGACGTGATTTATCATGTCCTTTCATGCTTTGTTTTGATCATCACTTCCTGTGTAGGTGATAACAATGTATGTATTACTGTCACAGGATTCACTGGAAATGAGAGCTCTTATTGTGACTTGAATGTCCTTAATACAGAATCAGGTTATCTTTCATATCAAGGGTGTTTCCATGTGTCACTTTTATTGTGGGAAGAGGAAAGGACTGTCTTGTACTCATGGAAAAGTACAAGGATCTTAAATTAATAATTTCTGAAAGAAAATACCTAGAAAGGAGCAACTGCTAGGGTTAATGGGCATTCTGTGAGCTATCTTGTATCTTTAGTAAAGAGGCACTCGCTCCCTGAGAAGTTTCATACAGTTGCCCAGGGAAAAGACAGCTTATACTCAGGGAGAAAAGTAAACACCTGCTAAAAAAAAAAAAAAGTGGCCAACAGAACTGTCCTACTTTATTAGTGTATTTTTTTTTTGTGAACAGTGAAATTTATGCTATATTACATATTTATACCAAATAACATTGATTTCCTGCTTGCCACTACCACCTTGACTACTCATACTTATGCCGTAAGGTGGGTTCTTAATATTTGGGATTTCACCATAGCTAGGTAGCTGAGCAACGTAGAATATTAAGGGTAGAAAACGGCTTGTCCTTCACATGTTTGCATTCTTCTGTATAGATAAAGAGGCAGTGAAGTCCAAACATAAGAGCTGGGCTTCTAGGCCTGGCAGGGGCTGAACAGGGGGAGGGAATAGGTAATAAGGGACCATTCTGTTGGGTGTTTTAGGGGCATAGTAGTAAGATGGGGTTTAGTTGGATAGATGAAAGGGGTGGGCACTAGAGGTTATAAAATTGGAGAGATTGTTATGAATTTCCTCTTTGGATCGTTGAACATCACCAGTAAAGCTGCTTTCTCCCTGCATTGTGAGTCTGTCTCGCTTCTTATCTCGGCCCGACCAGGGCCTGACGGCAACAATACATCTCAACATCCCTGAGATTCAGTGTAGTGCAGTCAGCAGATGTTAACTTTAAGATGGTTTTAAAGTGTAACCGGTGCATTAGCTCTGTCACCCTTTACTGTAACACAAAGCTGCAGTAAGAAGTGGATTCATGCTGGTATTAAGGACATTTAGTTTAGAAAAGAATTTTGATCTCAGAACAGAAATCTCATGAGACCNTCACTTCCTGTGTAGGTGATAACAATGTATGTATTACTGTCACAGGATTCACTGGAAATGAGAGCTCTTATTGTGACTTGAATGTCCTTAATACAGAATCAGGTTATCTTTCATATCAAGGGTGTTTCCATGTGTCACTTTTATTGTGGGAAGAGGAAAGGACTGTCTTGTACTCATGGAAAAGTACAAGGATCTTAAATTAATAATTTCTGAAAGAAAATACCTAGAAAGGAGCAACTGCTAGGGTTAATGGGCATTCTGTGAGCTATCTTGTATCTTTAGTAAAGAGGCACTCGCTCCCTGAGAAGTTTCATACAGTTGCCCAGGGAAAAGACAGCTTATACTCAGGGAGAAAAGTAAACACCTGCTAAAAAAAAAAAAAGTGGCCAACAGAACTGTCCTACTTTATTAGTGTATTTTTTTTTTGTGAACAGTGAAATTTATGCTATATTACATATTTATACCAAATAACATTGATTTCCTGCTTGCCACTACCACCTTGACTACTCATACTTATGCCGTAAGGTGGGTTCTTAATATTTGGGATTTCACCATAGCTAGGTAGCTGAGCAACGTAGAATATTAAGGGTAGAAAACGGCTTGTCCTTCACATGTTTGCATTCTTCTGTATAGATAAAGAGGCAGTGAAGTCCAAACATAAGAGCTGGGCTTCTAGGCCTGGCAGGGGCTGAACAGGGGGAGGGAATAGGTAATAAGGGACCATTCTGTTGGGTGTTTTAGGGGCATAGTAGTAAGATGGGGTTTAGTTGGATAGATGAAAGGGGTGGGCACTAGAGGTTATAAAATTGGAGAGATTGTTATGAATTTCCTCTTTGGATCGTTGAACATCACCAGTAAAGCTGCTTTCTCCCTGCATTGTGAGTCTGTCTCGCTTCTTATCTCGGCCCGACCAGGGCCTGACGGCAACAATACATCTCAACATCCCTGAGATTCAGTGTAGTGCAGTCAGCAGATGTTAACTTTAAGATGGTTTTAAAGTGTAACCGGTGCATTAGCTCTGTCACCCTTTACTGTAACACAAAGCTGCAGTAAGAAGTGGATTCATGCTGGTATTAAGGACATTTAGTTTAGAAAAGAATTTTGATCTCAGAACAGAAATCTCATGAGACCTTTTTTGACACTAGATTACTGAGAAGAGGTCAGTTTACTGGAAGGTCTTGTCTGGTTCTCTTGACAGTCTGCAGCAGATGCCTCCTGCCAGGTCTGAAGCCAGGAAGAATCTTGGCATCTAGAGCCAGCACATAGATACCAGTTCTGAAGTATTCTGGACCAGTAAAAATTAGGTAATATTGGATTTGCCAACAAAAGGATAAAGATCAGAGAGAAATACATGCAAGACTTGGGGCATGATGTTAACTGGTAGTCTGATAGTAAAAATCCATATTTTACACATTCGAAGAGCAGAAAGGGATAAGTTTCATCCTTTGAAGTTAGGAAACAATGTAGTGCAATGCTGGAAACTTCTGTTCACCTGTGTGGAGAGACCAGATGGATAACTCCATGCATTAGGCAGAGGAGTGTACAACCCGGATCTGTGACTCATTATATGATTATTGTTTGTGAATTCTGTGTTCTTGGAAAAAAATCACATATAGCTATGGGACAGAGGAAGAAAAGAAAGGAATCAGGCATTATGAAACCTCTGACCAAAAGACGCACTAGGTGCCTTTAACCTTCCTTCTTTTCTGGAATGATTCCCTTTGTCATTATATTTTTTGCCAAACACTAACTAGACCTCACTGAAACAGTCCTTTAACATATTGACTTGCAAAGCCTACCTTTTTACACCTACAAGAGATTTGCAATATCTGGGAACCTTCTAGATAGCCATTACTCTATGTCATTTGTTTAATGAGACATGCTAGCAAAAACAACTTCTTCAGAAACTTCGTACAATTCTCCACAGTTACAGTCAAATGCCCTTCACTAGACCATAAGGACTTTTTTATTTGGCCACTTATCATTGCTTAGATATTATATTCACTTATCTAAACACTTTACTTGTATTTCTGCATATTGAAGAATATTTAGTAAACTCCCTCTACACAGATTAATAGAATGGTTTAGGTTGAAAGGAACTTAAAGATCATCTAGTTCCTTCCTGTCCCTGGGGAAAGGACATCTTCCACTATCCAACCTGGCCTTGAACACTTCCAGGGATGGGGCATCCACAATATGTATATAGTCTGTAATGAAGATACTGATAGTGCATAAAACAAATAATGGTATTTTAATTAAAAGCTTGAAGAATTAGAAAACTCTCCTAGAGGAAAATCAGGTGAAGAAGATAAAAGCCCACATTTCATGGATTTAAAGCTCTGAGATATTTATAAATCAGAATTAATTCAGAGTTCATTGTTTCAAGAGAACATTTAAGAATATTTCTTAGATTAAAAGACACAACATTTTATTAACTTGTGTGACTTAAATAGATGTAGTTTTGCTTTCTTTTTATTTTATTTTATTTCATTTAGAAAGATTTGAACTATCAGCTATGTTCTTGCAAGTCATATTACAGATGGGATGAATATTTAAAATGGAGCTATAAATCTCTTCAAAACAAACTTGACAATAGAATTATTAAAGCAACAGTGAATAGAACATCATGAACACTGCATCTGTCATAACAGCTTCATCATAATTCAGTAATGAAATGAAGTAAATATTGCTAATTCATTCTTATCATTAACCATGGATATTTTACAAAAATATATTTTTGACATTATCGAAGTGAAATAACATAGCATTTAGAAAGAATATTGATATATTACATTGAGGTTACTACTGTACAGAAATAGCACAAACATAAAACAGTCTCTCAAATATACAGCAAAATAAGCATATGGGTCGTAAGAATAATTGTCTGTCAGCACTGTTCTCTATTGATTCTTTTAATTCAAATATATATGTGTTGATCTATGTGGCTAAAAAATAACCATGGTTAAAAAAAAATGCATAATTTTTTTTTTTTCTTTTTATCAAAACAATCCTTTTGGCAATCTCTATGATCCCTATTTTAAAATCAAAAATTGAAAACTTCGGTAACCTACAAGTACCCACATCCTGTAATTTGTTTTAATGAGAAATAAAATACAATTATTTTCCCAAAATTGGCTGCTGGCACTATCACAATGAAAACTGTTTTGTTTTTTTTTTTTTTTCTGGCTAGAGCCAGAAAACCAATGAAGTGTGAGTTTTATGTGGAAATAAAATAGAAGCAATGTGATGCAAAAACAAAAATGCATTGAGGTTGAAGTGTTAGGGTTAGATAGCATGTGTGCATTATATGGAATTTGATATATAAAAATCTCTGTGAAAGAGTGAGAGAAGAATTATTTGAAGCAGAAACAAGATGACAACTTAGTTATATGCCAGAAAGAAAAATAAAGAGAAAACAGAGGGATGTATTCCTGACACTTACTTTTTTCTTGCTTTTCTCTGAAGCTGGGGGTCTGCACTTATTGAGGAGGGTTGGAATATACGGTTTTTCAAGCCAACTTGGACAAATCAGTCCTATACCATGGTTTGAACTACGGAAACTTGTTCAATCTGAGCCTTTAAAAAGGCCTGTGTATTTCCATTTATGCCTGTCTTTAAGTCTCATATTAAAATAATAGTGCTAAAATTACTTACGACATAAGTATACTCACAAGTCAGGAAGTGCTAAAGAATGCTTGGATGGCTGTCACTGTAGTACTTCATTAATGA
Organism: Neodrepanis coruscans; assembly: GCA_013400695.1. Taxonomy (NCBI): domain Eukaryota; kingdom Metazoa; phylum Chordata; class Aves; order Passeriformes; family Philepittidae; genus Neodrepanis; species Neodrepanis coruscans. The sequence continues at coordinate 28,643 of VYZS01003753.1, read as the reverse complement.
ATATGTCATGTAGGGGGGACAGAATTTAGAGTCCTTTTGCCTATCAGCACCATTAATTTCATTTATTTTAATGGAGAATTAAATGACGACATGAGAATTATTTCTTTGAATAAAGTAAATGAAAAAAAGAAACTAAAGAATGGACCAGCTGCCCCCAGATGTACTTGGAAGCAAAGTCAGTGACATTTGAGGGAAAATTAAGATGGTAACCTGCTGTCACAGAAGATAGTGTCTGAGAAACCACACTTCTGGTTCAGGGAAAGCCATGAATGCTGTGCTATGTGCAAGAGTGTCAGCTAGGAAAATGATATCTTCTTCACCAGAACTTATCCAAAGAACAAAGCCATGATCTGTCTTCCTGACTTGAATAAGAAATCTAAAGTCTGACATTGAAATGATGGACTTAGCTGAAAACCAGGATTATCTGGACTACAAACAACAACCTCATTACTGATTAGCTCATTTATTAGTTAAAAAAAAAAAAGCTTGTCTTTTCAAATCACAGAACACTTAAGCAGTGAAAACTGTATTACTGAAAAGAAAATGTTAACATACTGCTAGTTAGAATTACTTTTTATTCGCGTAGATGTTTTGAATATTTCCACTTAGATTTTTCTTTTTTTTCCATCAATTATTATTTTCTTATTTTAACAATGTGTATGTATAAATCTTCAGCAACTCCGTAAATTGAAAAGATGTAGTTCTGTTCTTATGAAAAGTTTAAAAAGATGGAAGACATTAATACTTTATTATTGCCAGGAGTGTTTTTAATAACTTTTTTTTAAAAAAAAAATTTATCCTCTCTTTTGTTTGAGAACAAGAAAAACTTCAAGTATGTCTAATAAAAAGTATATAATTAAATGGAATTATGTATGGCATTTATAGATACATATAGGAAAGACAGACATAATCGAAACACAAGTTGTTGTGCAGACATGATAGTGAATGTATCTGTAAACCCAGTGTTAAGCCAACATAAATATCCAGCAAAAAAGGTCACTAATTGCAAAATGCACACTCTAATACAGTAAATTTTATTTGACTCCTCTGTCTGTCATGACTTCTGTTAAACCTCAGCAGTAAATCACTGATACATGCAGTGATTTCTAAGCCAATGACTAGTGCTCATTATAAGCAGCATTATCTAATACAAATACAATAATTTTGAGATATCTCACTCCTGTATTACTTAGAATTCTTCAGCATCTACAAACTCTACTTGTGGCCTTAGTAACAGTATTTTCACAAGTAACTGAACCAGCTACGTATTGCTTGGATCAGAATGAAATCCTTCTTAAAGAATTTCTGTCTATGAAGCAATTAAGATATTTGACTTCAATTTGGAGAAAAAAGCTGCAGAGCTCCAATTTATTTAATTCTTACAGCCATAGCAACTGGCAGTTCTAAATAAACACTATTAATAAATCATTAATCAGTAACCAAAGACTAGGCTTTTTCTGGAATACTTGCCAAATGCCTACTTCAGGAAAACTCACTGGAATGTCTGTCATTCTCATGATTACAGCAGAGAGAGCAGAGCAGTGTTTCAGATAGCTAAATTAAAGCATGAGAAAACCAGCAGCACATCAATTTTGAGATCGCAATGACTTCTGTGTTATGTACCATAAGAATTCAAAACACTAAGCCCCAGAATGCTAACTAAAGAAGGAAAAAATTAGTTGATCCAGTTTAGTAATGGGGACCCATGTCAGTGTAACAAGACCCCTACATGCCATCGGGAATAAGAACTGGGGACAAAAAAAAAGAAAATTATGAAAATGAATAGGAAATTTGATGCATTTTTACCTCCCACCTCAGCCTCCAGGTTTCAAATGGTGCCTGAAATGTCATTCATGCAATTATTACCATATCAGGTGTCGTGGGGTGAAAGCAAAAGTGAAATAAAACGTGCCTTTTTGTTTCCTACCAAGGGGGTCCAGTGGGCCGGGGGGCCTGCCCGGGGGGAGGGGCCGGTGGTGCGGGGCTGCAGGCGGTGCCCACGTCGTTTTGGTGGCTTTTCTCTTCCCCCCGGCAGCGCGGACCCGGTCCCGGGCGGGGGTCGGCCATGGCCCCGCTCCGAGCTGAGGCGGGGCCGGAGCACAAAGCGGCGCGGGAGGGGCTGGCTGCCAGGGGTGCCAGGCTGTACCTGCAGTCCCTCCCGCCTCTGCTTCCCTCCGTCTCTCGGTGTCAACTCGCAGGGGAGCGCGCGCTGCCGGAGCGGCGGCGGCGGCGGCGGGAGCCGTGCGGGGCATGTACGCCCAAGGGCAGGACTGGCGCTTGGCCAGGGCCATCGCGGGGAGCCGCTTGTGCGGGGCACTCCCTCCACCCTTCTCCGCGGGCCAGGGGAGTGGCGCCAGGCTGTGCCCTCCGTGATGCCGGACCCGGAAGCGCCAGCGCGGGTTTTGGCGGCGGCGGTGGCAGCTGGAGGGCGTGTGGTGCTGGCGGCGGTGGCCGCGGNACTATTGCCGGGGTCCAGAGACCACATCTCTTCCTCCATCAGCACTAAATCCCCTTTTTTGGGCTAACGAGAAGGGGAGGGAGGGGGTTGCGTGCGGTTTTCTAATTTTCTTGAGTTTTCCTTTAGTCAAAGCCGGGCAGAAGCTCACGCTGCTAAGGGATTTCTCAGACCAGCCACGTGCTTTCTTCTAATTACCCCGGAGTCTCTCGGGGGGCCCAGAGAGAGACAAGCACTATCTCCAGAGCGTCCTCGTCCCAAAAACGGGCCCTGGGAAGCTTAATTTGTTTGTCTGTTTGCACTTTATTTGTCGGGTTTTTGTGTGTACGTGAAATAAACTGTGATATTTGTGTGTTTTCTTCATTTTGGGGTGTGTTTGTGACTTCTCTCGGAATCTCTTGTCCAAAATCGCTAAATTTGTGGTAGAACCACGACATCAGGCTGAAAGCAATTTCAACTCAGCTGATTTGCATTAATGGCAGGGAAAAGAAGATAAGGAATATGCATGATAAAAATAGCTACCCATTAGAATAGCAGCAAATGGGGTCAACTATCTTATTAGATAACCTTCGATTCCTTGATCATTCAGATGTTTTTGGTGTTTTTGTTTATTAAAGATTAACATCAAATAAGAATGAGGAAATAAGCTAATTGAAGCTTCTCCTGTCAACCTTCACCTTCCTCTTTGAATAGTAACTGATTCCTTTTGACAGAGCTTTCTAAATCTTAGGCTACTGAAGATAGAATGTATAAGTAGCTGTGCTTCTTCCCTGTTGTTGATGGTTGCATGGGACAATGTGTGTCATGCCTCTTTTTCACTTAAAAGTGACAATTGATCTATCAGCAACTGCAATTAAATTCCAGCAAAATAAGAAAAATAAGAGGTAGTTCATTGGTTACTGCTTCAGCCATAGTCAAGAGTCTAAAAGGACCTCATTGCCAACTATTGACTTGGCAGTTTTTCTGACAGGAGAGAGCTTGGAGCCATCAGCCTCTACAGAACAGGTCTTTCCCTCATTTATGTCAGCATTTCAGGGAATTTCTCAATTTTATCTTCTTTCTCATGCACCTCTTTCCTCATCTTTACTACATAAAACTAAGACTTGTGTTTTATCCTACAGAAGTTCTTGCTTCACATTTGCTTTCTAAACTACTGCTTACATTTATATTGAGAATGAATTTTCAAAAGCTGCTGTCAGTGTCTAACGACTCCCCATATGTAGGCTATGGTCTCCCAGCTTTTGTTTGGACTGGTTTGGCTATACGCTGTTTCACCATCAACTTCACTGGACCTAAGTAGATACAACTAAAATACTTTGTCAGAATTTCTCTGTGATTATTTACGTATACTTTCTGTTGACCCACTTGATAAGACCATCTGGCCACTGGTCAAACAGGAAAAAACAGCAAGAAGGGAATGAATTTAAGACCTGTATCATCCAGTCAGTAAATACAAACAGCTAAAACAGAAAAATCCAGTGACCAATGACACATGAAGGTGAAAATGACTATAAAAATATTTTTAAAGTCCTCTCAGGTGGTAGAGGCAGGCTTTGAAAGGTCACTCTGGAAAACCAGCAAGATGGAGTCATAATCCTCAGGAAAACATGTTATTGTCTTAAAACTCTTAACAATGCCTTTTTGTTCCTACTTAGGTAAATAAATAAGAAGAATTGGTATGTAAGATACAGTATTTCTTGGACCTATTATTTTGTGAAGTTCCTTCACAGGAGTTACAAAGACAAATCCTTCCCCAGTTTCTTAATCAAGGCCAGGATGTAATAAACCTGTATGCATCTTGATAAGGTATGAACTGTAAAATCAATCAGGATATAAAGTATTTAGCAGTATAACTTCAGAAGTTAAGGAAGAGATGTCCAAAACGAACATAATAGTAAAAGGGAACTGAAAGCAATCAATACAGTGAGATTTCTTGCAACACACTACACAGAATTTGATAGGCTATTTTGGAAAGAACTCTTCTCATTATATTTTTTTTATATCTCTAGGGAAACATCACTGATGGAACACCTCTTAGCAACATATATGTGAAGAATAAAGAATTGTTTCTTTGAATTGCTAGAATTGCCTCTTAGTTCTGTCTGGCTGTATACTTGTACATTGCGTACTTATACACTGTATACTCGTCTGGCTTATTCCTGGGAACAGTAATAATAGCAACTTCAGTAACTAATAGTAACTCACATCACAAAACTGAAATGTTAACCATTTCATCCTATATTCTGTAACCTGAATACCGTATAGTAGGAGTTTTCTTTCTCAAATCTTTCTCTCCTGAAACCCATTTATCAACAAATCTATAAAAACACCCTTGACATAAATAGTAAATACCTTTTCCTTATAGGTCAGGAAGAAACTAGAGAATAGACACTTTCATGAAGTGTGTTAGGATATGTTTAAGACATTGTACTTTTCAAATTATGTATTTGTAGGGAAGGGGTGGGGGCGGATGACAAAACTCTACTAATCTTTGTTCATTCCCGAAATATAGTTTGAAAGAATAAACTCTAACCTACTGATTTCTAGTACCACAGTGAATAAAGACATGTGAATCTAGTGAAATTTCCTCATTCTGTTTATGAGAACATTATTTTTCATTTTGACAGTGAGTTGGGGTGGCAGGGATCATTTTAGGATTTAAGAAATGTTTTAGGGGATTAGACAGCAGAACTACAAAAGAACAGGGTGAGGTGTCTGTAGAAGTTAGAGATAAGGGCTAATGGGGAATGCAAGGTAGACAATACATGTAGCCTCAAGATAGCAATTAACAAAACATTCCAAGGTCTCTGAGGGACTGGTTGCCATGCAACACCAGTATCACAACTGGGGGAAGGGAAGAGAAAGATGCTTAACTCCATCCCTGCCCTGGGGCCGACCCTTGGGGTGGGAGGGTTGGGGCAAGGAATGGGAAGGGATCTTGGACCAGGAACCAACCGTGGAATATGGAATGTAACATGTAACATGGAATGCCTACCATGGAAGGGGGGTATAAAGTGGGAAGAATCTCGTAATTAGGGGAGGGATTTTTGAATTCTGTATGGTCTCTCCCAGCACGCTGAATAAATATACCTGGCTCAAAACTCTAACAGAGTTCTGAGAGTTGGTATGCCGAGTCAACAGAGTGTCTTTTAACTTGAACGGTTTCCTGTTCACAGAAACGGCTGGGCAGGGAGTTCATAATTACCTATGCAATCAATTGGTTGTTTTGAGAGTGCAGTAGGAACTGTTTGTGAAAATGAAATCCAGAAAAATGATGAAATAACAAATTAAGCATGTCTCATCTTAATAAACAGTCATGTCTAATTATGAAACAGTCTGTACTTACTTGCCAAGTGCAAAACACTCCATCTTTACAGTAGTTCCCCTTGCAGCTGTAACTGTATATGGAAAATGGACTTCAATTTTTGGTTCATATTCCCCCATCATACCTGAAAAATAAGGACTGTTTAAAATATGAAATACCACCAGTTTTCCATTATCACAGAAAAACCCTGTGGCTTGCCTTTGAATCCACCTAGCAGTAAAGATGGTAATTGATGGAAATAGCCTCATTTGATCTACTATCCTGTGCTCAGGTCGAGTATATATATTCTGAAATACTCTTCAGGGTTACTAGCACAACAGCAAGCTTAAGAAAAAGGATTTATTTTTTTCAAACATGGGTTAATATTTAAGTTTTGAAAGATTAAAGTGGGCAATCAATAGACAAGTGAGAATTTTCATAGACCAAATCTGTGATTACCAGCACAGTGAGAATTATGACAAATATATCAACATATCATGCTGTGTTTGTCTGAGTTTGTTGCCTGTGTTTGAAACTCCGCAAAAAAAAAATAAAAATCTAAAATTATATAAGAGCATTTGCATACACAGATACAGACACAGATACATAGACATGCAAAATTCAGGTATGTAATCATCAGTGGCCCTTTTATTTTGGAAATGATTCCTTTTATCAGAACAACACACTAAGTACTGTGAGATACAACTAGAAGATGATTAAGGGATGTGAAAAATATAAACATGGAAAACAGTAGAATTATCTGGAATGTTCTATGGAGTGACTGACAGCTTTAGTGAATCATAAGAGTTTAGGAAATGAGAAATGAGTAGGGAAATGGAGGCATACTTTATAAGGTGAGTTGAGATGTTTTTATTTGATGTAACTTGTAGGAAATGTCATATTTAGCATGGAAGGAAAAGCATATGACAACTGTGTTTGTTTAGGCAGAAGTTGGGCTATGGGGAAAGACAAACCTCAGGAATAAAAAGCTGTATCAAAAATAGTAGGAATTGTTTAGATTTTTAGATGAGGAAAACTGAATAAAATCTGACTTGTTGACAAAGTAGCAACAACCTAAGTTTAATCTAAATCTATAAATATCAGTTGTGATTCTCCAAATAATTCTAAAGCAAGCAAAAAGAAAAAGAGATAAAAAGGAAGGAGAGAAAAGAGGTATCTTACGCAAGGATGAGAGAAAAAAGAAGCATACAAAGGAAAATGGAAGTAGAGGAATGTAAGATTTACAGCTGAGAGAAAAATAGCTGACAGAGATGGATGGAAAAACAACCCACAACCTATAAAAGCAAAAATAATACATAAGACTGAAAGGGTAAAACATATACTTTCTAGCCATTGAAATGTTCCTTTTGGGACTGAGGAGTTTCCAGTGGAGCTGTGTTCTCTTTTTTGTGCTTCCCCAAAGACTCCTGCTACTTGGTTTTGGGAGAACATCTGAACGTACATGCATTCAAATATTTCATTAGGGGCTTAAGTTTAGTTAAAAAATCTAAATGTCTCTCATACGTGAATCAAATGGCAAAAGCAGAAAGCATAAAATGCTTTTATTTCAAATAATGTAATTCCATAAATAATGTGGCTTTATAAATAGCAGCAGATTTCTTTTAAAAACCCATAATCTTAAAAGTATTATGTGTGCTAGCAAGAGTGACCCATTTTCCTCAAAAACTTACTAAATCAGTAATTTGACATTGCTTTATGAAGTGTGGAGAAACACCGTCCCTTGTTCTGTCACTGCAGAGGATACTTTCCCAGGACAACATGAAACGACCAATTNCTTTTTTTTTTATTTTCTTTTGTAAGTTATGTAGAGGAGGTTTAGGTTCGATATTAGAAACAAGTTCTTCACTCACTGGGCCTTGGAACAGGCTCCTCATGAAAGTGGTCCNCTCCTGCTACTTGGTTTTGGGAGAACATCTGAACGTACATGCATTCAAATATTTCATTAGGGGCTTAAGTTTAGTTAAAAAATCTAAATGTCTCTCATACGTGAATCAAATGGCAAAAGCAGAAAGCATAAAATGCTTTTATTTCAAATAATGTAATTCCATAAATAATGTGGCTTTATAAATAGCAGCAGATTTCTTTTAAAAACCCATAATCTTAAAAGTATTATGTGTGCTAGCAAGAGTGACCCATTTTCCTCAAAAACTTACTAAATCAGTAATTTGACATTGCTTTATGAAGTGTGGAGAAACACCGTCCCTTGTTCTGTCACTGCAGAGGATACTTTCCCAGGACAACATGAAACGACCAATTTGATCTAAATGAAGTCATTTTATTAGAGCATCAGACACATTTTTATACTATTTCCAACTTGTTCTCATGGTCCTAATTCTATCACTATTGGCAGACACCTCTTACACTATTATCATTGGTTAATAAACTTATGAGCACACTTCTACAGACTTTAATTGGTTACATCTCTTTACAACGATGCAGATTTTCATTGGCCCCATAACTTGTGGGCCTTGCAGGCTTGTTTTCTTCTCTGTTTAAGTTTCTCTTGCTTATGCCAAGGTCAGTTACTCACATACCTTTCCCTTGAGAAAGTCAGGTCAAACTGACCCAAAACATGTTATCACCTAATTCTCCCATGAGAAAGCCAGATGGTGTGAAATGCTTTTCTCACGAGAAGAATAGGCCGCAGTGGATACTCTTTTTTACCAAAATGCTGGGTTGTGCAAATATCCATTATTTTCTAAAAATCTCCCAGCATGTCACTAAATCTTTAAAGGCGCTTTTTTTTTTATTTTCTTTTGTAAGTTATGTAGAGGAGGTTTAGGTTCGATATTAGAAACAAGTTCTTCACTCACTGGGCCTTGGAACAGGCTCCTCATGAAAGTGGTCCCAGCACCAAGTTCAAGAAGCATTTGGAAAATGCTCTCAGGCACACGATGTGACTCTTGGGGATGGTCCTATGCAGGGCTAAGGGTTGATGATCCTTATGGGTCCCTTCCAACTCAGCATATTGTGTGATTCTGTAAACAATTACATGGTTTATAAAATATATGCCATACCCCCTTTTAGATGTGTCTTTTACAGACAAAAAAAACCACCCCAGACCATTAATCCTTCCTTACAATGAATCTTTAATAAGCTTGCAAACATTGCTAGTGCTCATGTTGCACCATTTCCAATTCCGTTCTATCTTTCTGAGATGTGAAGATGAGAACTGTGCCAATTGTGGAGCTGTAGATCTTTCTATCACACTTTTTTTCCCTTGGGATTTTTTCCTTGATTGTTCCTTATTGCTTTCCTCACAATTCAGGTCTAATTGCAGTTTTGCACATCAGCTGATGTTCATCCACAATGGCAGCCTAATCCCTTTACTGTCAATATCTAATAAGAGTATTATATTTTTAGGCTTAGGTATTATATAAATTTGTTGTGGGTGACATTATTTATTGCCTATCCACTCTATTTCTATTATCATGATATCCTTTTGCAGCTCTTCAGAGTTAGTTTTAATTTTAACTATTTTTCAGAATAGTTATATAAACAATCTTCTCTACCTCTCTCTTAATTTTGTTTCCAGGTAGTTTATGTGTGGAATTGTGAAAACCCAGAAAAGTATTCAGTGACTTCACTGACAATCTCCCGGTTCTCCAAAGTGATCAGATACTCCTACAACAGGTGTATTTTTTTAACTATTTTTAATTAAATATGGGTCTGTCCTTCAGCCCTTCTGAATACTTAATTTGACAACCTTTGATGAGTGACCCTGTAGAGAACTATTTGAAATGAAAGTGCACAGTAGCACCTCAACCGTTCCTACTCATATTCTCTCAGACACTTCAGGAAAGTTGCATACAGACTGAAGCCTCACTTCCTGTTTAAAAGCTGTGTCCTTGGTATATGACTGTGTGGTAGGACTACTGTATAATAATATGATAAATACAATTCTACTGATTGTACTTTTCTATATACTTTCTACCAACACACTTGACATGGAAGCCAGATTTACTGGTTTGTAGTTTCTCAGAAGTTCCTAAGGGTACCTTTTTTTCAAAAAAACCCCCAAACCAACACACCTTTACCAATCTTCCTTTTAGTCTTCAGGTGTTCCTTTTAAATCTCTGGCATCTGCTCACTGTACATACTCGTGGACAGGTTTTATGCTTCAATCAATTTAAAAAAGGGTGGTTTTGCTTTTGTGTAAGACTTTATTCTGGAAAACAATTGTATTAAGTTGTCATATATTATTAAACATTTGCTTTTTTTGCCCCTGAAAAAAAATGCAACTTTAAATAAGATTAAATTATTCTTGCCTTTAAAATAATACAGTACATCTGTACCTATGTCGTGGGGTGAAAACAAAAGTTCCTGGAGCTAAACCTGTTTTACCCTTCCCCCATCTTTCTCCTCTCTTTTTAGGAATGGGGAAAGAGTTTTTTGGGAATTTTTGAAGGCTTTTGGGTGGGGAAGGGGGAACGGGGGTGTTTTAATCTGTGTCTTTTGTATGTATTTGAGACAGGTTACCATGGCAACGGTGGCGAGTGCTGGTATGGAGCCGCTCCGCCCTGGCGCAGACCAGCCGGTCCGCTCGGGGACGGGGTCGTTCGGTCCCAGTGCTCCCTGCCAGCAGCGGGACAGAGCTGATCCTGGCGCAGCTGCGTCCCCCATGTGGCTGCTGCCTTCCCCTTCCCCGTGCTGGGTCCCTACATGGCTGCATTCCCACGCGGCTTGCCCCGTGGGCACAGTGGGCGCGGTGCCCCCGTCCCATCTCCGGATCCCGGGCAGCGGCACTCCTCTGAGCGCTGCCAGTTTTTCTGGTGTGGCTCCATTGCTGCAAGATGGCTGGCGGCTGCCACAGTCGTGGCTTTGCTGGCAGTGATGAGATGGCTGCCCAGTGCCAACTGGTCCCGGTTCAAGCCGGTCTTGGTGCTGTGTGCATGCGCAGTGGGTTTCCCGTGCACATAGAATGGAACAGAGCTGACAGTGGCCCTTCACAGCCAGAAAGCCACCTGCAGCGAACGACTAGGGCTAGCAGGGTTCAAGGCAGCCCAGTATCAGTACTGGGACTCCCTGGGGTGCCGGGCAGGGCCCATGGATGATCTGCGTCCCCCTCTCAGGGTTCGACCGCACGGCTACACTGCCATTTTGGCTCATAGCGAAATCCCGTAGGGGGTGGTTCTTGGGCACCCAGACGCCTGATCTGGGAGTGACCTGTGCTCGGGAGGGCCTCTGAGTTCGCATGGGACTGGTCCCCTATAAAAGGGTGACCGCGGAGGCCATCTTTCTCTTTCAGAATCGTCAGAGGTCGGGACAACATCTCTGCTCATCTTGCTGCGCGGTTTTTTCAGTGGCATGGGCAGATCTACGACTCCAGTTGCAGTGGCACGGGCTAAAGACCACATCTTTCCATCAGCTGTGGTATTCCTTTCGTGGGAAAGGGTTAGTGGGAAAGGGAGAGTGGGCGTCCGAGTTTCTTTAATTTTTTTGGTGTTTTTCAGGAAGCCCTGGAAAGGATTCAGCGCCATCCTAGCTCCTTCCCTCACCAGTCGCTGGCCCCGGAAGAGATTAATTTGTCTGTCTGTGTTTTTATTGTCAGTTTTCTGTGTGTGTGTGAAATAAAGCTTGTTTTTTTGTGTTGCTTCTATTGGGCTCTCTTGTCAGTACCATGCTCCCTAGGGGTAAGGCCACAACAACCTATTTAGAGGGACAACATAATTTTTCATATTTCCTGTTCTTAACTTACATTAACTCCCTTTGGTAAGTGCAATCTGTACACATACTAAATGCTCTTTGCATGCCACACCACCATTGTATATTCTTAATGAAATGCCGATCTACTAATGCTTTATAACATGTCTTGTTTTTATGGGTTATTGCTATAGTAGCAAGTGACATGCCTGCAGGAACTGGTAAGAAATGTCTAAAAACTACTGAGCAATTGCTTGGAAACAAAAGTCTATTATTGTAAAGAGATATTTTTCATCCTTATTATTTATGATCTTTGATTGCATGGAGGCCATTGTAGTTGCATAGACATTAAGGGAATTATCAAGGCCTTACCTTCCCACATTACCCTATAATTGCTTTGCTATGGCTGTGGTACCTCTAGGACCTTTATCTTTCCAGTTTCTGTTTTAGTCACTATGAGTCGGTAAAACAACCACCATCTGCATTTTCATAAAGATTTTTGTTCATTTGTATGATATGCTAAAAGGAACCTGAACTCTTAAGACATATTGAGGCTTTGAGTTATGTGCACTAGAATCATTCTCTCTCAGGTTTATATACATGACTCTCTTTCAGATGTTTGTTTAAGGCCATAAAAAATCCTCCTAGTCATTTTTTATTTCCAGTTATCAAACATGAAATACAACAATAAATAAAATTGATCAGCACAGAATAAAAATATACGATTTTCAAGTGGCTAACAAATCACAGAGTTCACATGGTCTAAGCACTATAGAGAAATGGGATGCCATTCTCAATGCTGCCGTGCACTGCCTTCCCATGAAAATAGCTCCTTTCCAACAATCTTTTACCTTTCAAGAGCTGATCCCTATGATTCAGTATTTCTTGGGCTAATTACTTAGTTTACTACACTCCCTACTTCACAAGCTATGTCCTTCATCTGAGTTCAGATTTAAGTATTAAAGTATTGAATTTGTGATTGGTATGGAGCACACCAAAAATGTTCAAAATAAATCTAGTTTACCATATTTTGAATTTTTTTCCTGGGATTAGAAAATAGTGTAAAAGCCAAACTTTCCCATAAGTAAACCTTATACCTTGGCTTTATTCTGAAATGCATAATTTTACCCTACATTTCTCAGTGTCTGGGTCTCTGCCCTTTCTCTTCCTTGACTGGGGGAGATTTGAAAATGAATAATCCTTCTCTTTTTCTGTTCTGTTCAGCATATACTGATTCAAACAACTAAACATAGCTCAGTATAAAGCACAGTCTGACCTTGTTACAATCTGTAGCTTGATAGTCACATGGGCATATTTTCCCTATTCTCTTCTTTAGATATTTTTTTTAGAACAATGCAGTTGACCACAAAGTAATTATTCTCCAACACCAGGAAAAAAAAAATACTCAGAAAATCACTTAAGAAGTTGTTCCTCTGACTTTGCTGCAAATCTATGACTTGAGTTCATAACTCTGCTACTCAGTGTCCTAGGAACCCTAAGCTACAATGTCTGCATTTCATTTTTCTATTAAAAAAATAGAGATGACATGATAATGTGATATACATTGATTATGAGGTTCTCATATATCACAGGAATAGATGTAATAAATTTTCAAGCATTTACAGATATTACTATAGCTAAAACTCTTTACATTATCCCCTGTGGGCTATTTAATGGAAATGGAGAATGGAATAACATAGTAAGATCAGTTTCTGATTTTTTGTCCTTTCTGCTAAGAACAAGAAAAATAGCTACAAAGAGAATATTAGAAGTTATCACTTTGAAAAGGACTGCTTCTCCTTTTCATCTAGCCTGTCACTCCACGACTTTTACAGCCTCAGATGAAGAGCATAGAAAAATTGTGAGTCTATGACTGTATGTATCCATACAATAAGAATTTTTCCCTTCGTGGGGGTTTCCCCCCCCCAATCAGATTGCTGAGAAATCAAGACACATCATCTTACTTCAGCTGTATAGAGGTTAATGCTTCTGTTTCATTACTCTTCCAGATATTAACTACCCTCTTGAATCTTCCAGAACATGACCACTTCTTAAATCTTTTCAACTAAAATGATTTATTTTAAACTGTTTAAGTAATAACTCTTCAACTTCCTTTGGAACCTAATTGTGAATGGAACAGGTTACAGCAAATACTTGAATAAGTGGCTGATAAACATTTGAAACAGTTGCTAGAAAAGGTTGTAAGATTCCTGGCTAAACATGATCAGAATACTAGGGATAAAATGAAAACAAAATATTTCCTGTACTCAGAAAAAAACATTAAGCATGGATTGGTATTTGCCATTATTTTTTTATTAGCAAATTATACAACTCCCTTAGCTCAGTCATTAAGACTGTTTGAGAGCTTTGCATGAAGACCCTTATCTTAATCAGATAAGGTAGAAATGTTAATCTGGTTTTCTTACAGCCTGGACAGTGCTCTAATAACAAAATTATTTGGGATTCTTACTGGTTTGAATGTTCCTCTCAGTTTCTGGAAAACCTCTTCAGAAGTGATGAACTTGTCACGCTGCAAAAGAATTTTCTAATAATTTTACAGATCAGAAGTTGAGTTTCCTACCACATTGTAATGGTGATCTGTTGCATGAATATGTACCCAAAACCAAGAAAATTTTGACTAAGAAAGTACTGAAGGAATGTTCAGGTATAATTTTGTCTCCCATCAATGATCTGTGATTAAAATAGGGTTGTCTATGGTGGGGGTCTTTTTGTGACAAATGAATATTTAGCATTTTCCCTGAAGACCTGTACCATTAAATGTATCCAGACATTTATTTGGAAAGAGAAACCTGAATATACACATTTACAATGACAGTAAATTGACAGCAAAACTGAATTAATTCAAGTATAATGATGATACACACCATTATATCCTGACTGCAGCAGAGATTTTCAATGCATTGGGAAGAATGTATTGACTTATCATCTATTAATCTTATTCTAAATGGAATGGCCACTGCCTGGTGCAAGTTTCTAAAAATTTACTGTGGGAGTAGTTTTTCTAAGATAGCTGTCCAGAGCATGGCTTCCACTTAAAGGTCTCCTATCCAAGTTTTGATCTATAAATTTATCATTCAAGAAGCCCTAAAAATGCTCAAGGGAAATTGTGTTCTGTAGTAAAAGATCAACATTGTTTTCATACATTAGAGAGCAAATCTTCTCACACATCACTAGATGGAAAAAAGCCATTACTGGAATTTAACCTAATATCAAATAAAATTTACTAATTCAGTTTCTGGAAAAAAAAAATCATCATGAATACAGCATAAGAAGGGAACAAACTCATCTTTAGTTTACAACTAGAAGATAAGATGCTCATGTGTTTCTAATTATAGAGGAATAAATGTAAAACAAGGTCATCTTTAACTGAAACAAAATGTTGAAGTTTCAACAAAACTTTCCTCCTCCCACTTTAAAATCCATGTTTTAATTCTACTCCATTTCACTAGTTCAGAAGCTACATTCTAAACTATGTCTAGAAAACCCTTTCTAGAAATAGTATTACTGTGTTGAAATATTTTATTATTTATAATTAACTTGTGTAATGTATGCATGTCATACATACAGAATAGCTTTATATCACTCTTAAACATCAAATGCAACTAAAACCACTTCATTTCCATTGAAAGTGGGCATGTTATTGCTAAAATAAAGGGACAAACCCTAAAGGTACAAGAGTAGTGAGGTAGTCTCAGAGTAAGCAACAAGGGAAACTGGTATTTTCTCCAGTTCTTCAAATAAGAGGCAAAAATTTCTTGTGTACTGATTGGGCTGCAGAGATCTCTGTTTACCTGTGTTTGAAAATGTTTTATAGCAGTAATTATGACCAAGGCTGCTACCTCTCTTCATGTAGAAAAATCTTTATTGAGTCATAACCTAGACTTCAAGCCACCAAATTTCCCATACAGATGTAGAGGGGCATCTAAGCTCTTCTTCTAAGCCCAGCACATCTGGCTATTAGATGAAACCCAGCTTCAGTATTTGGACACTCAGAGATGAGTGATGATCATCCAGGATAAGCTCACAAAAGATATTCAAAAACATTGGAAATATTTTTGTAGTCTAAATGAATAGGATAAGGATTTAATTTTCATGGGGTTTCTAATTATCTTTCTGGTGGAATGTTCCCAGTTCTCAAAGCACCTAATTTTTCCTATAGTAAATATAGGAAATATATTCAAATACGACCTTAAGCCTCTTTTTTTTTTTTCTTTTCTTTTTTTTCTTTTTTTTTTTCCCTTGGAAACCTATACAGTTCTTTTACAAGACGAAAACAAAATATCCCCTTTCTAGCTAGGTGCCAAAAGCATCAGAACTGTTGCAGTGTCCAGACAGAACATTCCTTTTGTTTCTGAACAATTTAACCACTACTGCATGAATTAGTGTTGCCCTAATATTAATTATATCTAATTAAATGGAAAAGGCTTCCTAAATAAGAAGTATTTTCAGCTGAGAATCCTCATATAACCATTCAAATGTAAGTACCTAATATTTCCTTAATATGAAAGATCGAACTAACAACATTTCTCCTCCATTAGAAACATCTATTGAAACACCCACTGTATTAGACCCAATAGTAACAAACCATTCTGTTATAAACATGCTATATTTCTAACTTAAAGTAAAACTCCTGGTGTTCACAATCAAATTATTTCACTATGTTGACAGGAATTCCAAACTGACAAGTAAATTTATTTGAACATTATGCCATACTCCATGATTGTAAAGCAGCACTCACTTGTGAATTTGTAGCTAAGATCCTCAGACAATAAGATAAGCAACAATAAGTATGGCCATTCTTAATATCTGAAACCATTCATAGCTGTAAAGGTTATTTTCATTATCAATTTGCTCAAATTTGAATCCAATCATCATTAATTAAAATATTACCAACACTCTTCTGTCTGAAATCTTGCTAGTTACATTTCGATGCACCATCTTTCCTAATCCTGAGTTGAATTTAGAAGAACATTTTTTCTCAATTTCATTTATTTTGTGCTATGTATACTCTGTACGTGGATCAATTAACTCTTTCCTTTGTGCAAGTTTCATAAATTGTCAGAAGAAATGAAAGGAAAAACATCAGTGCAGATTTAAAAAACGATACATGGCTAGAATCTTAAGATCCTTTAGCCAATTAATAAAATCATCAATATTTCCAGTAGAATGTGTTTCTACAAACAAGTGGAAAAACTTATCAATTACAAATCCTTTAAAGAGATTACCTTAACAGAGCTCAAAGCAGACTAAATTCAAAGCAAACTTTCACAGTGGAAGAATTCTTGCTCTACACAGAATCTGGAATCTTTTCTAAACCTTGCCCACTTTTCCTCCTGTAATAATCTCCTGAGTTCAGCCCTTTTTTATTGTCAAAAGTCCATCCCATGTTTTTTTCTCTATACCATTTTTTAGGTTAAATCTTTTACAAATAGTGTGTTTGAATTTTTGTGTGCTGTTTGATAGTGCTCTTCAACAATACTATAATCCCTATAAAACACTCTGTAAAAGGTTCATTGTCTAGGAACCCTCTATAAAATTCTCCTGCCTATAGATAAGGACCGCTGATGCTGACTGTAACAGATTTTCTAAATAGAAAGAAACTTTACTATTCTAGGGAAAAAAAAACCCCAACAAAAACCCACAACCCCCACCTCCATCCCCTTACATATATATCTCCTTCTTTTCCTCCTTTATCTTTTTGTTGTTGTTGTTGTTGGGGTTTTTTTTGGGTTTTTTTTTTTTAAGACTTAAGACTACACTGAAGTTTTTAAGCCCTGACTTTCATCTTATTATTTTTGACAAAATTGCAGTGGGATCTTGGCAAAAGACAAGAACAAAGAGAGACAAAAAGTTTAAAATACCTTGAAATATCCCATGAAGGATGTACTGTTACTAAAGGAAAACAGAGATTGTGAAAAATCTGTTATTTTCAGTTTTCATAGACCCATTATTACAATATCTCACTACAATTTTAGGGGAGAAAAAACACGTTTACTACAGGGTAATGGCTGTCCAGGGACATAGCCATTTTATCACCCTTTCCCTGGAGCAAACCTTGGATACATTGATGTCTCTGTCACTGCTATCAGTCTTTGTATACCTCTAAAGAACAAACTTGATTTTGTCCAGGCAGTTTGACTCTGCTTGAAAAAAAAATAAAATAGGACCTTTTCAGGTTTGAGTTCTGTTCTGGAGTATTAAGAAGAGTTCCCACTGGTTCCAGACAGTTTTTATGGACTTGCACAATTCAAATACAAGAGGTGACTGCACAGTTGCAATGTAATTCACATGAAATAGAAAGCCTACAAGGCTGGAAACTCCAGAAAACCTGGCATAATTAAGTTACAGCTGAATAAGTATTTTCAACCCTTATTATAATCCAGGTATACTTTGTTGTCTTCTAGAATTCAGCTCCATATGAATAATCACATTAGAAGAAAAAACTAGTAATGCAAGTAGGAAACCAAACCAAACCAAAACAGAGAAAGACTGCCAGATCAGAAAAATTAGGGTTCAGTTTTAAGCAATTTAAAAAATTCTAGTTATCAGTTGATTAACAACTGTGTTCCCAGGGATAGGCATAGTCAATGTCTGTGAAATTTCTGATTTTACTCTAACTTTAGTTATTACCTTATTATCTCATACTGGCCATTTTTATTGATTAATTTCTATTATTTGGGAATTTAATATGACTTTTTCCAAACTTTCCTTAATGCTGCAAAAGAGATCTTTCGATAACTTAGTGATGCTGTGAAAGAGATCTTTAGATAACACAGTGTTCTGCAAACAACATATCCCGGAGTTTAACCTCAACAACATATGCAGACCAGATTTCCTCATTGAAAAGTAGAAATTAACATCTTTAATACTTTGATAATGATACGTTCTATTACTATGTGAGATTATTAATCACATTGAATTAATCAATAGAATTAGGACAGACAAAATTCAGTTCACAGACCATGATGACATGGAAAAAGAAGTTGAAAGTCAAGGTCTGCGTTCTGTTACATTAGAATATGTCTGGTAGAACATATCAAGCTCTGTTGAGGATAAATTAATTTGCTCTACTGGAACACAGTAGAAAGTATCCTATGATGTCTGAAATTGTATAGGGTCTTTTTTTTTTTTTTTCCTTTTTCTTCTCATGGAAATGTCACCATAGAGAAGCCAATAAGCAGTATCTACACAGAGACAAAATGAAGAATTATTTAATTATCTCCTGTACAGTAATAAAGCCGAAGTTAACATATTTTCAAGAGAATTAAAAAAGATTAAAAGGGAAGAAAAACTGGAATCTTATGCTGTCAAACATCAAATGTTTTATACTCCCTAAGTTTCTATTTCCTAAATAGAAGAGACTTTATGCTGTTTATATGAGTCAAAATAATTTACTGCTCCCAATCAGCATCCAAGCCTGCAAAGATCCATTTTAACAATGTTGTTTATTACTTG
>VYZS01003715.1:20003-42514 GCA_013400695.1 Neodrepanis coruscans | reverse complement strand
CTCCTGGCGCAGCGCGGGCTGAGAGCACAGACCTCCGCGCCGGGTGAGTGCGGCGACGGCGGGCAGGGGGGTCCGGGCGGGGACTAAGCGCCGCGGGGCGGTGTCCCGCTCCACCCGGGCCGTAGCAGGCGGGTCTGGATGTGCCGCCCGGCCCGGGCGCCGGCTGGGCACGCCCCGCGGGAGCCCTGCGCCCGCAAACCAGAGCGTTCCCGGCGGAGCGTCCAGGTACCGTGCGCGTCCCTCCCGGGCCCCCGCACAGCCAACCCGTCTCCGGGTACTCCTTTGGCCAAGTTTGGAGCACAGGGTGGGCGGCCCGGCAGGTCCGGGCGAGGAGCGGTGAAGCTACTGCTGAGGGTGCGCCCTGGGGACGTGATGTCCCGTGTCCCAGGAGTTCTGCGTTGCCGTGGATAATCTCTGTGCCTCCCTGCCCTGGATGCTTCCGGACCGACCAGGTTTAATGTTTATTAACGCCAGGTATTAAATCTTTAGGAAAACTGCTAATCGGTGTCATATATAGGCTGCCTTTCATCGGGAAGGAAATTGAAATGACTTTTTCTCCGGCAGAAAAGCAATCAGAAGTGCGCCAGGTGTGACCTTTAATTGCATCTCCTTTGTGAAATTATGTTTGTATGGTCAAATAAATCAGTGGTGGCAATATGAAGGCTAGAGAGTAAAAATACCAGGTTTATTTACGTATATTAAAATACATTTCTGAAACATAACTGTTGTTCAAGAAGTCCGTAATTTAAGTTGCATGGACAAGATGAACAACTAACATGTAGTTTGTGGATGCAAAAGATGTTCTTAGGAAATCAGTTAAAATACATCGACTTTCAGCTTTCTGTGATTGCGAGTGTCCTTGTACTTAGATCACATGCAGGACAAGAATTTTTCTTTCTGATTGCCACAAAATGTTGGCAATAAGAAAATTGTTTCTTAGTCCAGTTATAAATTATACTTCTCAGCATTTGATAAAAGTTATTTGTGGACACGGAAGAGCAGGCAGGTGCTTTTAGCAAAGGGAGAAGTAAAAGAGTATTCAAAGTTTCTGAAGCAATAGATAAAATATTCCTGAAGCAGTAGATAAAATGATCTACAGCATGCTGTTTGTCAGGTTGATGCAGACCCATCTACTTCTTAATGATTTGAATTTTGAAAAGTAATGAGACTTCGGTCATTCCAAGAAAATCCTGGCCACCTTTAGGGGCATTGTGGTTAGGATTGGTAAACATATAGGGGATGTTGACTTATCCAGCATAACGTCATCACCTTTTGGTAGCTAGATAAAACGAGTTTTTGGTGAAATATTTGATGAGAACTGAGACCTTGAAAATAGCTGCTGGAAAGACCATGACACTTTGTTTAGCATTTCTAACTAAAGAGGTCATGGGGATGAGAATGGTTGTTGGGGTTTTTTGCTTCAGTTGTTAATATTCTCTCTGAAATTTTGAACCTGAATGTTTGTGCTATGATGTTTTTGAAATATTAACCTGTGGTTAATGGAAGATACTTATACACAAGTAAGATAATTTGAAACTTAACTAGAAAGTCCTAAATAACTTCTAAAATCAACCACTTCACTGTACTACTAGAGGGAAAGTCTAGTTCTGTAAATTGATTTTGAAGTAACACCTTGTTGGAAGAGAGACAAGTGTACTTTTTTTTTGTATTAGATATGTCATGACTGACAAATTTAAGCAAAACAGTATAACATACATCAGTATGCTATAAAAACACACGTGAACTTCAAATCATAACAAATTTAAAAAATATTAATGCAAATCATAAAATGCAGAGAGAGAAAGAGAAACTCAGGTCATGTTGTTAACCTGTTTGGAAGTGCAAAACTGTTCCCTTGTTTTGATTATCCTGTACAAATAATATTTTCTGTTAGTATTTTGAGGACTGTTTTTAATGAGCCTTTCAGAATGTAACTGCTTCCTTCAATTTCTAAAACCTATGGAAACCTGTGGAAAATCTGTGAGGAATCATTAGTGTAGTTTTTTCCATCAGCTCAAGATCGTATGTTCCCTGAACCTCTGCTGTGCTTTTAGCTGGACTTTACTGATTTCCCCACCAGGTGAAGATGTCCTAGGACCACACTAAGTTCTCTGGGTGTCGCTCCTTCTTTGCTGGCTTTGGGGGGAAGCTGAGGGAAATTGGTGTGCTCTCTCCCTGTCTTCATGTCCAAAGAGCCTCTATTCACTGCAACTTCTCCCTAGGGTGCTCCTTGTTCTCTGAAACAGTTTCATGAGCAGTGAAACAGTTCAAGATACCAGATTGGTGGCTTAATTTGTTGCACTCTGTGGCACCCAGACTGGCCACTCAGACCCATAGGCTCACCTCCATCACTGAAAGGGGAGAATTACAAAAGTAAATCCAAGTGATCTTGTCTGGTAGAAGTATTTAGACAGTCAAACATCTGTGTTAGAATGGATTAAGATTCTGGCATTTGCGTTTTTACAAGGGGATCATCCAGATTAGCAGAAATCCTAGAAAGTCAGAAATGGTGATCTGTTGGTGAAAACCTCCCAGATCTGACTTGCCTCACGTGAAATCATGTCTTCTATACTTGACTTAATAATTCTGGTTTTAGAAGTTTTTTCTTATTTTAGATTTGTGTTTGTTATTTCTTCCCTTCTGCCCTGACTATATTGATTTCATCCTAGTTTCCTAAGGAGATGAAGCTAAAATAATAATAATGCTATCTGACTTTTAGCTCCCCTCATTGCCTCGGAGTAACTTTTTTTTACCCTTGGGGATTAATTTCAACCAATATAAATAGAAGAATAGAGTTTTCAGAGTGATGAAATCTTACAAACCTTGAGACTTCTACTTTTGTATGGGTGCTCCATAGGATGCTGAACTTTACAGCTTTTGCTGCTCAAGACTTGGTGATTATTTTTCAGTTTCTTTGCTCCTTGGCAGAACAGTCTTAGAAGTTTTGATCGTGCCTATTCTTCTCTGTAGTCCCCTCGAAATAAGCTCTATTTGTCCAATATTTTTCTGGTAGTCATTTATATATATACAAACACTATTGTTCTTCATAAGTGTTGCATTCCTAGCCCATAATTTAATACTTCTTGATACAGGATTGATAGCCAATGGTGCAGTAATTTTCTTCTGTTATCTTGACTCATTGCAAACACTCTTATTACTGTGGTCACAATAAAACCCAGTTTCTTCCACAATCAGTATCTCTGAATTGCTTGCAAGTTTTTGATTCAAATTTAATTTGCTTTCTACTGCCACTGCTGTTTTTTCTGGTTCTGGCTGCATCCGAACATCCTCTTCTGCTTTCTCTGCACAGCAGGAGGTTGTAACACTCTCACGGTGTCATGACAGGAGGATAATGGAGGAGAAATATGAAAAGGTATTGTGAGTTTATCTAGCAAGACCTATATAAATATGTTATATATAAATATATGTTGTTTTTATTGACTTTTAAGTGGTGGTTATTGTTCTGATTATTTGTTCTGTTACATAACTAAAGAACTATGTTTATGGGTAATTGCCCATTTTCTCCTTCCTTGTCTTGCCATTACAAGCAACATTAGTATCACAGTACTTGTCCGTCTTTTATCTTTCATTATCTGCTGTGGGTAGTTTTTTTTTCTGGGGGGTGAGTTCGGTTGTTTTGGTTTGTTTTTTTTTTTCATTTTGTTTTTTAGGGAGCTTTTATAGTATATTAAGTCAATTTGCTAGGTTTTTTCCTATTCTAGAAGTCATATCAACCGGCCTTGCTCTCTGGGCATGAATGTATGTATATAAATGAAACCAATTTAGTAAAGTGCTCAGTGGACAATGTTGATTTCTTTTAAAATACTCATTATGCATTCAAGTTGCACTAAGCGCTCCTCTACATCTTTTATAATTGTTTATATAATGTTAAAGCCTTCGTTCCCCAGTGAAGACACAGCATCATTCTTGTACAGCGATTACATTTGACTTCATTCTCTTGTTTTATCTTAGGAAGAGGAAGGATGGGGTGCACAATGTTGTCTTTTTTTCTGGGAACAAGCACACATGCTCATATAACATCTTGCTCTGCATCTTCTTGCACTTTGACGGAGTCAAACATCCTTCCCTGCTACAAGGACCTGGCCTCCTGGCAGCTCCACGTGACATTCCATGTGCTCTGGTTAGCTGTCACCCTGAAACCTGGGCTGGGTGCCTCCCTGCTGGTGTAAGAGACAACTCCCACAGCAGTTTCTCACCCCCTACCCTTAACCAGTAGTTCTGTTGCTCCCAGAAATGTGGGATGTAGCAGCATACGTAGGTGCTACCCAGTTTATTTTGGTTCAGATGCATCCAAGGAATGAATCTTTAAACCGTCCCAGTGGAAGTGCTTAACTTGTATTGTGATGAAAGATTGGGTAGAGCATGCAGACCTGTGACCTTACTTTGGCAGGTCAGAGAAGGGCAGTGACATCCTGCAGGGAGGGAGTGTGTTCCCTTCCCAGGGGCATGGGCTGCGCTGAGCAAGTCATCAGTGGGGCTGAGAGCAGGAGCCCTTCACATGATTCAGCTGTGGCTGTCTCACTACAGCCTAAAAAAACACTGTCAGGAAACAGAGGTGATGATTTTACCACCTGGATCAGGTTTGCATTACACATGGGAAGGTGTGTACCTTAAGCAGCCTTTGAGTGTGAATCTGTGCCAAATGCACCCAGGTTGAGGCATTTGGACAGGTGTTCAGCAGCCTTCCCAGAGCGCAGTATGGGCTGAATATATGCAGCAGAAGCTTTTCTGCATGTGTTTGCTTTTGTATGTGGCACACATCTTTCCATGCTGACCCCAGAGTGGGAGCAGGTTTGTGCTAGGTCGTGGTGCAAAGACACAGCTCTTAATTAAAAATTTTCCATTGTCTGTGTCCTGAGGAAGATTCCAGAGAAACAGTTACAGATCAGGAAGTGCTTTTTGTTGCTGCTTCTCTTAATCTACAGATTAAGCAGTATTTGCTGCATACATAGTGATAGTAAAGCTCTCTCTGTTGGTTTTCTTAATACTGTCCACACATTCTATCCAACAGAGGAAGGTGAAGAGGATTTGTATTACACACTACTGTTCATGCCTGCAGATGTGAATACCTGCTGATGCAGAACAGAGGGAGTAATTTATTCTGCATTCCAGCCCTCATGGGCAAATGAGCACCATTTTATTTTAGCCTTTTTCAATTACCTTTGCACCCAGTTTACAAAATTCTGTGGGAAATCCAGAGGTTTGTCCATAGGCTCTTGAGTAACCTGGAACTGTGATTAGTAATGCAGTTTCAAAGTTGCTGAAAGGCCCTTGGAAGACATGCAGCATTCAGCACTTCTTGGGCAGTAGGTACAGCTTCCTCCTCTGGAAGGAAAAATTCTCCCTCAGAGTCAGGATTGGATTGGGTCAACATCCTGCAACTCAGTTTCTTTAATGAGAAGCTAGCAGATCCATTAAAACAAGTATTATAGTGATCCTCACTGGAGTACACAAGCTTTTAGAAGACAAATCCAGATGCCTTCAGATCTCTGGGTTTGATCTTTCTTCCTGATGGAGCAGGCTCATTTGTTGAAGGGTAGTGTCACTAGTGTCACTACTCCTCATGGTATTTTGAGTTACGGTATTGTGAATTCGAAACAGTTAGCAGTACCTGTGAGAGGGGCCTTAAAAGAAAAGGAATCAAGAAAAATTAAAATGAGGAGAACCAGGGAGGACGGAAGTTGCCCAGAGCTTTTAATAGTGCTATTTCTTCGTATTTTCAGGACAGTGTTGCATTATACCATGTACATTTTCCTCATCACCTAAAATGTTCTGATTGGAAACATCTTGGAGTTATACTATATCCTAGAGAGTATTGATGGGGAAGCTCTGTGGCTGCGTGTATAACCATGTACACTTCAGAGAACACCTGGAAGTGTGGTATTTCATGATCTCTGTATAATTTCTAGTGACCAAAGCAGAGGTACCAGGCAGGCATTAATAAAATTCATACAACTATGTGTTCTGTCTGGATAAAATATTCCCTTTTGCTCAGGCTCAGCACCCATTTTATGTTTCATTTTGCCTAGTTTGGAATCTTGTGTCATTTGTATCCTCTAGCTGAGCACCTCACCCATCGATATTTTAAAATTTTACAAGGTATCTTGATTTTGCTCAGACATATGCAGAAGCATTGGAGGCTGTTAAATATTTCATGCTAAATAATGAAAATGCTCTGTGGTATCACTGAGTGATGCCAAAGTGATTGTAATTGAGACAAGTTTATACCCTCCCTCTACCTCATCAAAAACAGCTTTAATTTCTGGGTAATACATGGTATGCTTTGTTCATAAACCATTTGTGTCTACAAAGGTGGGTTTTATAGTCCTTAATTAAGGGAGTTTCTGTTAAACAGTGTTGATAAGATTTGTCCTATGAGTATTTATCTGGAGGCCTCATCTATAATTGATGGGGTTTGGTTGGATAGGAGGACTAAAGGAAGCAGAAGATACGAAGACGATGTCTAGAAAGATGATGTCTAGAAATTCTGTCCCTGAGTGAACAAGCAGTTCTGAAAATAATATTTGAAATGTAGCCAGAATTTCCCCTGTGGTACCAAGCAGAAGGATATGGTTTGCATTATACCTGAAGTATACACGTTTCTCAGGGCTTAGCCAGTTGTGAATAGCATTGCTGGTTTTGGCATATGACACAACAAGGTGTTAAGCAATCATATGGCACTTCTTAAGTTCATGATACAGTGGGAGTGCTGGAGTTTTTCTGCTGTTTGTATGAATAAACATTTTGAGGTTTGGCTTTATAAACTGTTCTGGAAGAAAAGAAAGCCACCCTGGAACTGAGGAGCAGAGCAGAGCTCTGCAATTCTTTTGCCACTTGTTCCAGAGCATGGATTGGGTGCTCTTACAGAGAAAACTTGTAGTGGGAAGACAAGTTTGGCTGTAATGGTTTTGCTGTAACCCTGCCTGTCACAGGCCAGGCTTGGACATAGTAATGTGCCTCCACTCCTGACGTGGGGAGTTAGGTAATGCTGTGGAGTTGGCCAGAGCTGTCAGTGTAGCCCCTGGTACTGTGGGTAGGTGGTCAGGAAGAGAGTGCCAGAGACACAACAGGCATCATCTGAACCAAGTCAGAGAGATTCAGGTGGTGCACAAAGAAAAGGGGCCAGGGAGGCAGAGATGTGGACTGTCCTGGGTGACTATGCCTGTTCCATTCTGGGGGTAGTTCCAGCCCCAAGGGGGCACAACCCTGATCAGCTCCATCTAACCTCAATGCTGAGCTGGACTAGGGATATCCAGAGCTCCCGTCCAGCCTGAGCTGTCCTGTGACCCTGTGATTTCAAGGGGTCAGATGCTGATTCAAAGCTGAGCCTCTGAAAAGTTGTTCTGAAGTCCTTGTTAACCATCTATGCATGAAAAATGTAACAGGAAAGAGGAACCTTACTTACCAGACTGAAAGAAGGACAGTGATAGTACCTTTAATAAGAAATAACAGTTAGATGCTAACAATAGCCTGTGTTTTGCAGTCCCTGCCTTAAAATATCTTCCTAATGTAGTCTGCCTTAGATGTGGTTACCTGCAATGTCATAAAACAATTCCTAACTGTGCTGCATGTGATCTTTTTCAGGCTTCAAATCTGATTCAGTCTGCTAATGCTTCTGTTCACTTAAGAAAAGCTTTATCCAAGGCAGAATACAGTGCAATAAAAATGCAGGGATTTCTGTAAATATGTTTGGCTAAAGCCTTAACATGATAGTTACGTTCTGCATTCAGAATTAAACACTGAGCCTACTGCTTTCTTGGAAGTAGGCATCATGTTTAGTGGTGTGATTTTAATGTTTAAAAGAAAGGTCCCTAAGTGGGGATGGGGTTCATCTAACGTGTCTTGCTCGCTTGTTTTTCTTCTTGAGGAAGTCAAGTTTTAGAAATTTAATACTACCCTTCTGATTTTCACAAAATGTCTTCTCAGAAGAGCTGGAGTGCAGTGAAACCTCTTGATAACAAAGTCTCCAGAGAAGACAGCCACTCAGTAATATGTTATTAAGACTGTGAGTTCCTTCTGTTTAACAAAGAAATAGAAAAAAAAATAAAAGCAATTGCTTTGACAATAAATAGAGTCTCATTTAAACAAACAAATCAAGCGAAAGGCTTTTCTCGGTGTTGTCAAAGCTATTTCATAAGCAGTGATTCCCTGAGTAACAGAGTTTGCATTAGGAAGCCAGTGGTGCTTTCAACCACTTCCTCGCTCTTCCCCATCATTACTCAGAAACTGTCACTAAAAGTGCTTGCTGTTTACCTCAAAGAACTTAAAAAATCTGGAGAAGGTGAGTGTGGGAGGGTAGGAAGAATATTTGTTTTCTTTCCCCTTGAACTGGCATTTGTTTGCTGAAAAAGCTGGAATTATGGAAGGAATTGAATAAAAATAAATCTCAGCCAATTCCTAATGGAAACAACCTATTACTGATGTGGTTGGGAGCTCTCCACTTGAACATGGAAAGTATATAGCATGATGCCTTTAGGAAAAAGGCTCACTGAAAAGGCAGTGCTAGCTTTTTCTGTTCTGAATTGGTAGTTTTATTACTTGCAGTTTGAAGAGAGGGGACATGCTATCCACGCAGTTCCTTTTATTAATGAGTAACTCACTTTTATGTGACTTCTCTCCTTCCAGATTCTCATTACTTACAGGTAGCTGGAAGTAGTGCTTCAAAGTAAAACAGAATAAATGGATGATGTGTTTCTCAAACAGATTTCTCAAGAGACTCAGTGTATTTCTTCTGTTCTAGTATTTCTTCTAGTTCTAGTTTTGAAAGTAAATGAAAGAAATATTAAGTCATGATACTAGTTCATTTACCTTAACTGAATATTAAAATAATTCTAAGTGGAAGCCTACTTGCTGTAATCACATTTAAGGGGACAGTTTAAGAGGCAGTTTCTTGTTTTGAGTGAACTATAATAATTCATGTATCATAACACAGAAATTGAATGTTGTTACAGAAACTTAGGTATCTTGAAGGGATGTAATAAGACATTTGACTGTATATTCACTGTGTTAAGTGGCTGGTTAACAGTCCAGACTTTGTAGAGAGTTCAATTTTTGTCACATAAAGAGAAAACAAACTAAATTGGAGGCCTCTTTAGAAAGAACTAGCAATTGATGGTCTACAGAGTGTGGAAGAAAGTTGAACAAATTTATCCAGCTGATCTATTTTGCACATCCACATGGAGTGATATCTGCTTCATGATTCTGGCAACCAGTAAAATCTATTAAAACATTGCACCTTAATGATCTTAAAAATTGATAATTCTTTAGATTTCTGTAAAAGCTAGAACCTGAAGTTCTATTACTTAAATTAAATAAAAATTTATACTCTGGAAGAACTGAAAGATGAGATTCAAAGATGCGCCTTTTTTAAAAAGGAAACATTTTAATTATGCTTAATAGCTTGGTTAGCCCTTACTATAGAAATTGTAACTATGCAATTATCCAGGCATTTCAAAATGAAATGACAGTTGTTGGGGTTTTTTTAATCTATATCTTGGCCTCATTTCTATGCCTTTTCAGAATTTAAGAAACAATGTGTAAGATTAGAGGTGAATCAAAACAAATTAAAATAAGTCAATTTAAATTTGAATGGCTCAGCACCTCCCCACCATGACTTTCCCCTCTCCTTGCACTCCTGTTTCTCTTGATTAAAGCCACCAAAAAGCTGGTATTTCCAGCCCAGACCTTTCTGTATGGCTGTCTCTTAGGGTAGGATTGAATGTATTTGTTACTGCACTATTCCTGGTTGAGAACTGGAGAACAGAGATAACAGCCGGCAATGCTGTCTCTGGAGCAAAGGATGTCTCCCATAATCCCAGTTTCCTTGTTAAGACTTTCAACGTCAGTATTTCAGAGGAAAAGAAGCAAGGCTGACATCTCAAGCTACCATCTGACAAGAGTCACATTTGATGTATAGATGGCAGTGGGTCCGCTGGCTGTGTCTGTGGCAAGCGAGGCAATCCAGTGTTCAGGCTTAGAAAAGCAGGAGCCCATCAAAGGTGAGACATAATTACCATTGGAAATTGAGCTTTTGACAAAATGGGGATATTTTTTCAGATGTCTTACCAGAAGCTGGCAGAGGCATTCTGGCTCCACTCCTCCTGTGCCTGTCTGAACTGCTCCAGCAAGACAGCGGGCCAGTCTATATATACAGCCTAGTTCTGATTTTTTAGTGTCTGTGTTGACTTTTCCTATGTTTTGTGGCAAAGGCCTTGACAGCAGGATATATAGACATGCTCTCCTGATGAAGAGCGTGTCTTTTTAAGGCTTGATCTCTTAGAGTGTAGCATTCAAAAGCATGAGGATAGATGGCTCATCACTAAATGGGATGTGATGAGGAGGAAGATCTCAGCCTCAGGCAGCATGGGAGCTAAAAACAGCTCAGTAGTGTTGTGAGCTGTGTTTGCATGGTGCCAGCACGGCCAGTACTGAACTTGGGAGATGCTGGAGATGTTCTGGGAATGCTCAGAGGAGCGAATCCTCAGGAGTAAAAAAAACCCCTGAAGCTAAGGAAAAAATATTATGGTGTGTTCATGTCTGGTATCAGTATGCAAGTTTCAAAAATTGCTAAGAAAATAAGCATATGGAATGTATAAAAGGCACATAGGCTTATTTTGGGTGAGGAACATAACAGCCGCTGTTCTCCTTTCTACATCTCTTGAGAAAGCGTCTTAGCATGTTTTTCTGTAGACTTGTGTCCTTGATTTTAGGGAGGGAGGGTGAGGAGGAAGGGAAGCTGAGAAGAGAGCTGGGATATGATAGGGCTTAACACCAGTTTCTTTGCAAATAGAAGATGCAGAAGAGCTGCAATCATATGTTATATTGTTAATTATGTTTCAGTGGAAAAGCTGTCAGGAGAAAAAGTCATTTCCACTAACAGCTCTGGAGTTGTAGAGCCTACGGGAAATGTGACTGTACAAAGGTGATGCTCAGCTTTTGTTGGTGAATTGTGACATCTGAAATGATACTTCTCTGAATCAAAATAGAGTTTAACTGTGCTAAACATTTAACAAAAACTTACTGCAACTCCAATTGAGTGTTTAAACTGAAAAAAATACCAAGAAAAACTCACGACTAATTCTGTGGGATGTGCTTTCTGGAGGAAATTGTGCCCTCATTTTCTAAATTAGAGAAACAAAAATAACAGTTAATTATTTTTTTCCTTAGGTCATGCTGCACTTGATAATAAATCACTGGAAAATAGTTCATGAACTGTGTGTACTTCTTGTCTGGGGTGCTGAGGATGTTCACTTGAATGCCTTGGGAAAGGCAGCCGCCAGTGGGAGAGGGCAGAGCTGAGGTGACAAAGCAGCTCGGAGAACAAGGTCTATGGCACATGGAAAGGGCTTGAGGACTCTTTACTGTTTCGTCTTGGGGCTGTTCACCAGGGCTTTGACAGTGGGCATCAATGATACTGGGCAGGGGAGTGAGATAAAGGTCAGGATGGTTTTGTTTTAAAACCAAAATAGGCAGGATGTCTGTTGAGAACAGTAGCTAACTAAATGAATGTGCTTTGGCAACAGCAGTTGTACTCAGGTGTCATCTCGTGTTTCGGGAGCTGTGGCAGGATGTTTGGATGTAGGTTATTTCTCTTGATAGAGGACATTTAGAATATCATTTTAAATCTGGTATAGCCCTCTCCTCCATTAAAAAATGAATGGATGCTATAAAAATACCAAGGCTAGAACATTTTCTTTGGTCATAAATTTCTCATAGAAAGACTGCTCTGTATCCAAATTTAATGCTGGGGCTGGTACTGATGCTTGGATTTAATAAGGGTTTTTTAAGTATTTTCACTATTCAGAAGAATAAATTTGTTCTGGTGGTTTTGCACAATTTTGCACTGCATATGCAGCACTGTTTTAGTTGTAAAAACTATCTCATTTTTGTCTCCACAATTCAGGAAGATCTGTGACGGTACAGTATAGTAGTGAAGCTGTATAACAAGAATAGATACCAGTAATCAACCGTGAATATCTGTAGGAAAGGTCATCTTAGTTGTCAGATGCATATGCCCTTTTCTCATTTGCTAACTTGCTGTTTTAATAGCTCTATGGTGGCACAGATTTGTTACTAATCCTTTCTTTGAATCAGCAGTGCCTACTGAGATAATGCAGGAATTGTACAGAGCTTTAGAGTGATGGATAGTTCAGATTAAAAAAAACCAAACAACCAAGAAACAAAGAAACGAACACATCAAAGCAGTTTTTCTAGTTCTGTAGCCAAAAGACCAAAATTCCAGAAGTGGTTTATTTGTAGGTGTTGCTCCCTTTTTCCTCATATAGATGTAATTTTCATATGTATATCTTGAGTATTTTGACAGTCAGCTCTCAGATGTGTTCAAAACACACATCCCTGAAAAATCAAGTGTTAGAAACTCATATGAATTCATGGTCATGAAACTCAGTGACCATGAAAACTGAGAAGACCATGTAGAACCGGCTGACGGATGCATTTTAAGAACATGTGGTAGGAAAAGCATTAGGCACAAACCCCTGACTTACAATATTTGGGGCAGGGTAACTTTTGTGCTTTTAATAGACATGATAGTCATTTTATGAGAAGTCGGCTGTAGAGCTTGAATATCCCTCAGTGGGAGTGGGCATGTTCATATTGCTGTGCATGAGTATTCCTATGATGTTGGATAGAACTCTGAAAGGAACTTGGTTGAATATAGGGAATCTTGAGCCCTATGCTGTGTGTCCCTTCGTTTCTCTGAGCTGTATCCACCCTATTTCTTTTCAACTGGGGTTTTATGCATTGTTGAGAAGCAGTTCATCCTTAGGAGACCTTTGTAGCAGCTCTTTCAAGAACAGTTTCCTGCTTCACAGGGTACATTTAGCCATCTTAAACCCACAGCTCATCAAGACTTGAGGAATGGACCACTAGGACTTGAAGGGTAGAGAATCTTGTGTTCGTGCCTCTGTCTTGTGAAGGTTGAGGGTAAATGAGGGTGAATTTGGCTTCTGATATATATATCAGAATATCTGTTTACAAATTATGTCTGTCTACCTTAGCCTCACAGAGGCATCTCTGCAGTACAGTGGTACATTGGCCCTGTTTTTTAGTTTGGTTTGGGTTTTTGGGGGGGCAGAAGGGCTGTCCTCCATATCACAGGCAATTAAAAAAATCTGTAGATCTACCTGTTGCCATAAAGCTGCATATTTGATTGGTATGTGGCCTGACCATATCTTGGTGTAGAGCACTAACATATGAACTGTGTTCAGAATAAGCATAAGCGTATTCATCCTTTTCCTCAATAGAGGTAAAAGAACGATTTAATTCCTGGCGTGAACAGAGAGAATGCTGTTGCTGTGCATAGCTGAGAGAGAGAAATGGACCAGGAATAATACCTGGTGGATTAACATCAGAATTATGTTCACTCATGGGTTGCTAAAAGCTGCACAAGTAGTGTCCCGTCATTTCAGTGGTATACATATCAGAGAGAAGGGCAAGAATACCGCCAGATTGCTTGAGGTTTGGTGTCAGAGCACACTGAGATCGGAGGTGACCTTCAGTTCTCCTCAATGTAATACCCAGTGTACCAAGGCTTCCTTCCGATGTTTTATTTCAGGTTTGATCTCAGTGATACCAGACATGGAATAACACGTGGTCAGCTACAGCCTGTTAGGTCAAAAGAAACATTAGCAAATGCAATTATACAATCTATATGATGGATAACCTTGTGTTGTGGGTTAGAAGATAAAGCCGTTTTTCCCCCACCTCCCGCCGGCCCGGGGGAGGGGGGGTGTGTGTGTGTGTGTGCGCCCGGCTAGCCCGGCGCCGTGAGGTGCCTGGCTGGCCAGCGGCAGGTCTGGCCGGGGCAGCGGACCCCCACCTCCCCTCCGCCTCCAGCGCCCACGGGGCCGGTTCCCTGCCATGGCCATCCTTGGTCGGAGCTCGGCGCTGCTGCAGCCGCGGTGGCCGTGGCTGCCGATGCGGATGGCGTGGGGACTGCCACGCAGCCGGCCCAGCACGGGGACCGCCACGCGGCCGGCCTGGCGCAGGCCAGGGTAGCCCGGAGGAAGTACCGGCGCACTTCCGGCCTGTCCCGGTGCTTCCATATGCGTGCGGGGCCTTACTCGGGGCTAATAATCCAATCGCAGAAGGCAGGCCCCCTGGGGGCCATCTGCGTATGCGCAAAGAGGGGTCCCCTATAAAAAGGCGAGAGGGGACACCATCTTTCTCTTTCTGCCCTGGACACAGCTGCGGCAACATCGCTCCTCATCTCCGCGCCGAGACTAACCTCCGCGTGTGGACGGATTAGCGACCCAGAGGCAGCAGCCCAGTTTGAAAGCCAAGCGGAGGCTTGGCGCCTACTGTAGGGTCCTCAGGTCGGCCGCGGAACACCGGGAGAGCTGAGGTCGCGGTCCTTTTCTAATTATCCCGGCGTCTCTTCCAGAGCCCCCAGCAAAAAAACAGCACTATCCTAGAGCTTTCCCATCCCAAACAGGGTCTGGGAAAGCTTAATTTGTCTGTTTTTGCACTTTATTGTCGGTTTTCTGGGTGTGTGAAATAAACTGTGTTATTTGTGTGGGGTTTTTTTGGGTGTGTGTGGCTTCTCTCTTGTCAGTACCACGCTTCTTAGTGGTAAAACCACGATACCTTGTGCTAACAGACGTGAAGCTTCTTGTGCGGGACAGTTTGAATGGGGGCTAGGGGATCAGAAGGCACAAGAGAAATTAGAGAGGGGAAAATGGGTGATGGATTCAGCAGCGAATTTGAACACAGAGCAGTAGTGTTCAAACACTCTTTAGGCTTCTCATCAAGGCTTGAGGCTTATTGTTCTGCTGTTAATATCAGTTATCAGTCTTCTTTTGGTTATTTTCTACTAGCAACTATAAATACTGTGTTTTCATGATGTGGAAAATTGCATTCCTGTACTGATAGCAGCAAGGAGTCTTGCAGGCAGCGTTGCAAAGCACTTGTAAAAATCCTGTTTGGTGGATGAAGCTATAATGGAGCATACAAAGGTTAGAGCTGGAGTTTAATGATTCCTGCTTTCCTGCTCCTGCTCTTTGCAGAGGTGCTGTTGTTCCAGGGAAAGCTAATATGTGCAGTCCTCAGGGAACTTCATGAGCTGCAGCTGTGTCTGGCCTGCACAGTGCAAAAACAAAGACTGAAGAAGGCCCTTTGCTGCTTCTGCTGTCCCTCTGAATCTCTTTAAGGAGCAGACATGAATCACTGTCTTCCGTGGGAGCACCTTCCCATCACCTCCAAATGCCATTCAGCCTTTGGAGAGCCCTGGTGTGAGAGCAGATTGCTTTAGCTGAACATTGGCAAGTGACCACAATCTGCAGCTGAGGTCTGTCTGGGCTTCTGACCCCTTTTCCTTCTCATCATAGGTTTTAAAAGAGGAATTTAGTTTGGGAGTTGCTGACTTCAGCTCTCACATCTATGCTGATGGCTTTATTTATGGTAGAGACAGAATATAAATTGTCATCTCCTGAATGCCCAATGTCAGAGATGTCTCTGTAGACAGGAAAGCAGGTGTTGATGCTTTGAGGCATTTGACTTTTAAATTTCCTCGTCATCACCTTGCTTTGAAGAGCATTGTTTTGGGGGTTGGTTGCTCCTGTGTCCTTTCAGAAGGGCACCCTGCAGCACTACAGGGCTGCCTCTGCAGCCACCAGCAGAGAGTTGCTGGGCTTCAGGAGTTATCAAGATGGATAAACCTACGTATCTATCTCTTTGTACACTGTAAAACTTCCCATTTTATCATTTAAGCAGAGTTGAGCACAAGTGGAGGGGTAACACAGTTTCAATAAGAAGACAAAATTGATAATCTTATATTCTTTTATTATTGAGTGTTCTTTCATTGTCTAGTTCTTCTTTGAATTAAATAAAATTAAACTGAATGAGCAGTTAGTAGGATCATTTCCCATTTTCACCAGAAAGCTGATGTCTTATTAGGATAAAATACGCTTGTAATTTTCCACTTTCAGATTCTGCTTTCTACCTCTCCAAAATCAGCAGACACATTTGACTTCTTGCCATGGGAGGGACTAGTCATGCCCCTCTGCAGAGGATTACTGTGGGGCTAGTTGGA
Source organism: Neodrepanis coruscans (assembly GCA_013400695.1). NCBI lineage: Eukaryota > Metazoa > Chordata > Aves > Passeriformes > Philepittidae > Neodrepanis > Neodrepanis coruscans. The sequence continues at coordinate 26,445 of VYZS01003715.1, read as the reverse complement.
GGTCATCTCTCACACTACTTCTGGAGGTTGAAATGTTTTTTGGTAATCTTCTCTTTGTTATAAACTTGATGTTCTGCCTCATCACAGAAAGGAATGGATTTTCTTAAGTCAGTGTTGACTAAATGACTTGGACTGCTTTTTGGAAAGGGAGGGAACTTTTCCATTTGCTTTGAACTGACATATTAGGGATTATGTTTGTGGGGAGTTTGCTTTTATTTTCATATTTTAAACTAGAACAGTTGAGAACAGTTGGGCTGGTTCTTATCAAATGACTATCTAGTGTATAGTATCCTATTGCGGAGAGAGGTCAAAAACAACGAACCATCATCCTTTTTCTCCATATGTCCAGTGCTCAGCAGCTCACTGGCTACTGAAGCCCAACACAGTATTTTTGTACTTAATAGCTGTTGATAGATTTTTTTCAGGTGTTTTATGACCCTGTCAACATTATCAATTACCTCCTGGACCTCTCAATCATCTATTTCGATTTAACATGGTTTTCAAATCCACGATAGATCCACCACAGACATTCAGAAGTTCACCGCAGACATTCAGAAGCTGCTCTCTGAAGCCACCTGCATGACATCAAGCAAGTTCTGTCTTGGAAACAGTTGAAATTTATTGCTGTTAATTCTGTGGACATCTGAAATGCTAACATCATGTGTACTGGAAAGCAAACCGTAAATCTGTGGAGGTGTGTGGATTTGCAGAGTGTTGGTTTCTAATAGAGGTCTTAAGGGAAAGTTGTTTAATTAGGCCTCATTAATACACACAAATTTGTTTTTGAAAAACTGTTTTTCTGCTGCTGAAAAGAAGTTTCATTCATTGCTCATTCCTGAACGTTTAGAACAGATTTAGTTTTAAATGTTTATCAGTAAGTATTAAAAACACTGGGTATGGAAATGTTTTTCTTTTGCCTCTCTGAACCTGTGAAATTTCTTTTGAAAGTTGAATGTAGTAGAATGCCCTTATGCAAGTTACTGATAGAAGAAAGAACTACAACTGTAAACAAATGCAGCTTAAGCAGAAGATATGTCTACAGCTGCTTAGTAGGTTTTTTTTAACCTTGATAAAAGAACTCATGTCATTTTTTTACATATTTCACTGCAGATGATGTTTAGGACACAAGTTGTTTATCTTAGTAGTTGCAGCATGGGATCAGAAATTGAACTGACCTCCATTATCTCTTGAGATGTAGAGCCTACATATCTCTCTGACTGGGAATGGTAAAATATGCAAATTTCATTGATAAGCTCCATCCATTTTTGAAAGATGAACTCCTCAAATACAAGTTTACAATGTGAAAAACTTGCCTGCCAATATCCTTCATATTCAGCATAGGCTGTGTGAGAAGTATTAAGTCGTTGTGCATCCTCACAGGGTTCAGAGGTGCTTCACAGAAAGCAGAATTCTTTGCTGGTAGTTCAAACCTATACAAAATCCCCCTCTCTGAGCCCACTCCTGCATTTGAGATCCTGGAAATGCTTCCCTTCACTTCAGCACGAGTTGGATCAAGTATTCAGTCCACATTAATCCATCCTTATTTCTTTAACATAGGCACCTTTCTTTTTTTTCAAAATCTCTGGAGACTGGGCACCACACTGAAGTAGGGAAACAGTTCTCCAGGTCAATACAATTAAACTGGACCCAAGAGGAATTGCAGTAAAGGATTGTTTTCATTGCAGAGAACCTGTCTGCACCTCTCGCAAAAACAAGAGATGAATCCCTAAAGCTGGTCTACATGCACATTAAAGATGTCCTGTAGAGGCATTGCACAGTCTAAATTGATGCCATATTTGCATATTTCAGAAGAAAGAGCAAATTTGCCTCTTACAGCCAGTACAATGCTGCAGTTGCAGTCATGGGAGTAGAAAGCATAGGGAGAACTGTCCATAGGCCAAAGTTTGGTCCCTCCCCCTTAGTGGAGCTGTACTCAGCCAGTAATCCCGTGCATCTCAACAATTGGCATAAAATGCATGTTAGATGTCAGCACTTAGGAGGCTGCCCCTAACACAGATGCAAACTCACCTGAAGGCAGAAAGAGGCAAAGGGTAAAAATTGTTACCATGAACCCTCTCTTAGGAGATTTGCAAATGAGTGGTTTAAGTCACTGTCAAAGGTATTAACTAAAGCAGGTTTAATCTAAATCTGTGAAGGTATATAGTGACAAAATTTGATTGCGAAGTTCATTCTATGACTTTCTACATAGATAAAGCATACAAAGCTAAATCAGAGCGGAATCAATTTTAAATGATTTACTTGAAGGTCAGGAATGCAAAAGGGTAAGAATGTAAAAGGTGAGGAAGGATACTCCCACTGAATTGTGAGGTTCTAGGAGAACCATCTTTCCTTCTAAACTCCTGTTAGAGTGTAGGTGTGGCTGAGCCCAGTTATAGTCCCAGGCTTGGCCAATGGTTTATGTCTAAAAGATTTCATAGGGAAATTCAAGGGGTAGGGGAGACCTTCTGTCTTCAAATGTTTTTGAGCCTTTCTAAGAAGTTTCAGGCCAGCAGAAATGGGGTGAATTGGTGTCTTTCTTCCACACTGTTTCAGAGGGATATTGTTGGTTTTGACATTTTAAAGTTAAAATTTAGTACAGCATCAGCCTCATTAATCACAGTGTGAAGATAAGCCCTGTCAGAGAATCAAGCCTTTATCTTTGCCTTTTGCTCTTCTTTGAGACACTGAAAGAGGAGAAGAGAATAAGATGTCAGATGTGTCTAGGTGATAGTACTGAGACTCAGAAATTATAACTGGACTAGAGCAAAAAAATCTTAAAAAAATAGGTGCCAGTGATGGAAGTCTGAATCTGAAGGGGAACTCAGACTTGTTTTGCTTGAGGGTTCTGCTGTTCTGATTCTGTTTTCTCTTCAGTGATCAATTTTTTAACAAGTTGATTTTTTTCACTACTATTTGACAGTACTACAAAAGAAAAATATCAGCACTAGTGGGTTTATGCTTGTACTTGTATAAAAGACTCTTTAGCAAGTTCTTTGTTAGTTAGTTCTACTCCACAGCATCAGGGGATAAAAAAGAGTCACAGTGTAGATGTGCTTACATAAAGGTTGTATTACTAAGGGACAGCTAGAAAATAACCCCCATCCTGAAAGGCACATGCCATATTCACAGTCTGGTATTTGGTATTTGAAGTTCGTACACATAAGGATAGCAGCTGCCTCAACAGAAAGCATCAGTTTAGCGTGCATTTCAAAACCAGTAGTACTGACAGCTTCTACAGAACTGATGAGTCATCTGTGTAGAGGTGAAAGATTTGTGATCTTCCTGTCAGCAAAACCATATGAAGACTTACTAGAGAAAGTAATGAAAATACTGGTGACAGTTTTGACCCTCATTGCTATTTTTTGTGATGACCTTTCCTTTATGAGTGGATATGGAAAACAAATGAGTCATCATTTTCTGGTGGCAGTACAATATTCAGCTTCCAGGCTGAACTGCGTGGTTAATTAGTTATTTATGACAATGCTCTTTCAGAGCAGGGATAGACTGGTTTTGTGTTTCACTGCATGGTTGTTGTCATTGTTTGTCTTTCAACAAAGGATTTGGGAGGGGCAGTTTTTGAGTACTTTCTTACAGACTGATAAATCACAGGAATCTACACGCAGCTTTCTCAATTCTTGTAACAACTCACTTGTGCTTTCTTGATATTTCCTTGCCACTTACTTTTACAAAAGACTTTGGATGTAGTCAAAGAATGGTCTCTGATCCTGGCAATGGAATCAACTGATCTTTTCTACTATTGATTTCTCTGCAGTTTGAAAACCGTAATTGGGCCCTGGCACAGCTTAGAACCCAAGAAATTGTTACTGATATCTTTATTTTGATTTTGGAGCATTTTATTTCTATCGTTGGAGTCTGCTGCCCTCTTGAACAATAATGCCATTTACTGTGAGACATGCATCAGAACCACAGCTGAATAAATGTTAACTTCCACAGTGTGAAAGCAGATATAAAGCTGGATTTCCTTATATGTAACAGGACTGTGTGACTGCTACCACTTGCTTGTAGAGCGTCACAGACAGTACCAATACCTGGTACAGCTGCTAGGAGTTAACATATTGAGGGCAGAAAACAACTGCCACCAATTCCTTTTATTTTTCTAACTTCAAAGAAACATGCATTTTAGTTCTCTCTCTGCTCCTCGCTTTCTTCCTGAAACACACCTGTAGGTAGAGGCCAATATTATGCTAAAATTGGAGACAACTGGATTTTTTCTACCTAGGCAGAACAAGTACAATTAGACATTTCAGTTGTGACAGTTGTGAAGCAACTTATAGATACCATAACCACACAGTTACTGCACTTAAAAAAATCTTGACAGCATTCTTCTTGTATAGCAATAGCGACATCGTTTTTTCTAAGTCACTATCTGATGATTTAACTAGTTAGTTCTGGATATGACCATCTCTCTGAAAATTAGTTGTAGAAGCATCTTCCCAATCAATTTTTGTGTACAGTCAGCCAGATGAGCTCAAACAATCTGCACTAGCAGTTCATGTGCACATAATCTGTTCTGGTGGATCAGCAATGACAAGGAGGGGCAGAGTCTAGTGGATTTAGTAAGTTTGTGAAAAGATGTCTCATTCCCTCCTCATGTCTACTGCTGTTGTTTTTACATACATTTCCAGGATGCAGAAAGAATTTCTTGCAAATTTGTTGCTAGCTTTATGGCAGTTGGATATCCAGTTTGTCAGTCAGTGGCATTTACAGATTCAGTGGCTCTCCTGTTCTGAAATCATATCAAATAAAGGAGAAGCACTGTCAGAAGAGGTGATTATAGCTGTGATTTATTTAGAGCAGGAAAATACAGACAGAATGAAAGATGACAAAGATGGAAGCCATGTGAACAGAAATAATCTTCTTCAAAGGAAAATTAAGAAGCAGAAGACTTTGAAGTAATGAAAGTAGCAATAATTAGGGGTAGAATGAAATAGGAAATATCAAGACTATGTTGGAAATACTGCTGAGGCTTGTTGAACTTTGTGCATGAGTTATTTGCTGGGATTGTTTTCATCAACCCATAGCAGTGCCCTTGCTGGGATAACAAGAGGAGGCAGGCTCTTGAAATAGGCTGAGGAGCACAGGTAGCCCACAGGCTGTTATGTTGGAACTGGGCTGTAAACACAAGCAACCCACCAAACACCCTGGAGACATCAGCCACTTCATCTGCTCTTTGGCTGCTGGATGTGTATGGAGGGCTGGTGGCAGAATGCTCTTCAGAATGACACAGTCCCAAGCTAAGTGCAATCATCACTTCTTTAAAGATATTCGTCTTATACCCACACAGAGGGAAACAACTCTAATGAACAAAATTGAGTTGCAGACTTGAAAAGCAAAAAGGGAAAAATAGACTGATGAAATTTCTTGGATTTTTTTTTAAATTTGAGGAAATCTGGTGTCCTGGGAATGTAGAGAGGCGCTATGGTGGGCATGTTTGTATTTTGTGTCAGTAACCAGAGCATGGCTGTATTCTCAGAGGCCACAGTTCATGCTCTGAGAAAAAATGCAAGTTATCATTTACATGCAAAGCTGTACTTTGTCACTCTTCTCAGCACAGAAATGTTGCCTTTTTTATTTTCTATCACCTTTAAAGCTGATAGAGAATGAGATTTTATGGAGGGAGATTCAGATGAGAAGACAAGGTAAAATTTTCATTTTTGTTATAAGAGAACATCTTCTTAGTCTCAGCAAGAAACATTCATCTGCAGTTTTCCAGGAGGCTGTTTCTTTAAAAAGATGTTTTCAAGATTGATTGGAATTAGCTGTTCAGTGCCATGTGATGCAGGTGTTACTATGGTGACCACTCCACTCCTTTAGGTAGAATGTCAGAAAATATAATTGCACTTTTAAAAACCCATGCACAGTACGATAACCTAGGTCTGTCTGTGTAAATTTGCTGATTCGTGACCACAAGCCATGGAAGATTGCATACTGATGTTTGGGAGAGATTTTTTTTGCCATCTTCTTTTCTGTGTGACAGACAGGCACAATGGGCTCTACAATATAAGACAAAAGACTAAATCCTTTTGACCACTCTTCCTCCCCAGCCCCTTTGGAGTCTATGGCTCTTTCTGGGTCTCAGGACAGCAGATAGGGCTGGTCAGATCTCTGCTGATATCTGTGTGGCTCTGCTTGTGCTAGCGCATGTGAAAGAACGTGTTTTACTGACATACTGGCTCCTGCATGGCTGTACTGTGGACAGTGGCAAGCCTGAAATGCCCTCTCTGCCTTTGGCAAATCTCTGACCAGGGATTAGAATTAAATTACCCTTCAAAGTGCTGCTTGCTCACCCTTTGTATTTCATGGGTCCTAACACTGCAACCACATGTTTGCCTTTTCACAGTGCTGCTGGTAATAGTGCTACATTTGTTCCTTAACTTCTAAAGTGTTAGAGGCACAGGCTAATCTGCCCCTCTGTCCATAC